>JBBFKN010000058.1:600000-821216 GCA_039654755.1 Calcarius lapponicus
GGATGGCCGCAGGTACCTGCGCCGTTCTGCCGAAGCGGCCACGGGCGGCTTCCTGTTCTTGTGTCCGGTTCTTGGCTGCATCTGGCAAAGAGCGAGCGCAGCCAGAGCTGAGGGGCTGCGGGAGAGGCCGGAGAACACAGCCCAGCCCTGCGCTGCCCAGGCAGGGAGAGCCCTGGGATGCCCCGGGGGATGGAGCGCGGCTGCCAGGTGCTCCAGCCCAGCTTCTGTACTATCCAGGGATATGTCCACAGGCATGGGATGGGATGGGATGGGATGGGATGGGATGGGATGGGATGGGATGGGATGGGATGGGAAAGCCAAGCTGGCTACAGGCACCAGCCCTGCAGCCCAGCTCGGACACTCACGCTCCTGCAGCAGCTGGAACTGCTCCAGTTCTTCAGGCTGCTGTGCTGAGGTAGCTCCAGCCTCTTCCTCCTCCAGCCAGGCCAGCTTGGGCACGCTGGGGGGTCTCTGCTCCATGTCACTCTTTGCAGGTAGGAGTGCTTGCTGAAGCAGAGAGGCCTCGGAAGAGCTGAAGATGAGCAAGGGCTGCAGTCGTGCCTTGAAGGCACCTGCAACAGAGGAGCCTCGGGAAGGCTACGGGACAGGAAGTCCTGCAGTCTGTCCTCGAGGGCAGCAGCAAGAGAGAAGTCTCAGAAAGGAAAGAGGGCTGCAAGTCCCGCAGTCTGTGCTCGAGGGCACCGGCCGCAGGGATGGCAGACGCTTGGGAAATGCTCCACGTCACCGAGTCCCGCAGCCTGGCCTCGAGGTCACCTGCACTGGGAACGCCTCGGAAAAGCTCCGGGTCAGCAAGGAACGAGTTGGCTGTGTGGGGGCTCCTCACAGCACTGCTCTGTCCCGTCCTGTCCCGTCGCGTGCACCGAGCACTGTGGCGTGGCCGTGGCGCCGCCAGCACCTACGTCACAACGTGTCACAAAGGGTCACCCTTGCACACCCTGTCCCTTTCCATCCCACTGTGACCACGGTGCACTGTGTCACAGAGAGCCCCAGGACACACCTCCACATGCCCTGGGGACATCCCCAGCCCACCCAAACTGCCCCAGCTTGCAGGCAAGACCTTGCCCCAAGTGTTGGAGACACAGCCCAGCAGGAACTTTAGCAACAGCCCAAACAAGAAGCAGCTGCTCCTCTGCTCTGCCTGCTCAGGGCAGCAGAATGAGCCCCCATGGCTGCCAAGGCAGTTGAGCAGGAAGGGCACCGGGGCCTTCCACAGGCCCTGCCACGGCCTCTTTGGGACCAGTCCCGCTGCTGGGTGGCCGGCACACTCGCACGGGCGGGACACAGACACGGGACTTGTGGCCCAGAGCACCAATGCTGCTCTGTGCCCTGGGCAGCGCTGACAGCAGCAGCTGTGGAAGAGTCCCTGCCAAAGGACATTTGCCATCCCCAAGGCCTGCCAGTGCTGGTGCCTGTCTCCTGCCACAGAGACCTGTGGCCCCGGGGGACATCTCTGCCAGAGGACAGCCAAAGCCAATGTGCCTTGGTGTCTGTGTGATCTTTTCTGCACGTGGCTGTTGGCAGGAGCACCAGGAGCAATTGGTGGCCACGCTTGGGATCCGTCAGAAGGCAGAAGCTGTTGTCCCTTGCTGGAAAGATTTTTGCTTGGAAGTGATTATCTGCAGCATGTCATTGTCGAGGCGGTCACGACATAAAGCAGAGACCACAAAGCAGTCTCAGTTGGCAACAGTTTATTCTTTAACATGGCTAACTTTTATACACTTTCTAGTTGTTGATACTTCTTCTACCTTGACTATTGGCCACAATAAATCAACATTATGCTATTGGTGAAAGGTTATAGTAACTCCACCTATCTTTCTAACATTACTTCATCCAGCTGCAAGGTGTTCTTATCTTTCTTCTCTCGATCTCCTTATCAGCTTCTTCTTACTTCTCGGCTTCTTCTCGTTCCTTTAGCTAACAGGCCCTCTCTTAGCCCCTTCCACAGCAGCCCAAAACCGCCATCCACTATTGACTTTCACAGGACAATGACATTCTTACAGAGATTCTGTCAAGTTGCCTTGTGTGCTTCTGGCTGTTTTTCTTGCTCTCTGGATAAAATCATCAGCCCAGTGTCTGATGCCAATGCTCTGGGTGCTGCCCGTCTGGCTGTGGCCAGCAGCTCGTGTCCAAACACAAGCGGGTGCCTTCTGGGCCAGGGAATGGACTGGCACGAGCTGCCATTTTCCCTGGTGAACCTGGGAGGAAGCTGGGCAAGTGCAGAAGATTGGGATGACCCTGGCATGAGAGAACCTGTGGTGTGTCTCTGGTGATGCTGCCAGCACTGCGAAGGAACAGCCACGACAAGCACTGGAAGCAGATACATCCTTGCCACGGTGCCAGATTTCTTCTGCCCAACCAGCTCCCAGCACCCTCAGCACGGGTGGGCTGCCCCCAGACAGCTGCCCAATCCGGGGTGCAGCTGCAGGGTACGGTGGCTCTACAGCTCAGGGGGACTGCAGACTGCGCCAAGGGTAGGGACAAGGATCAGGGACAGGCCCTCTGTATGGTTTCCACAGAAGTTTATTCCCGGAGGTTCAGGGACAGAAAGGGCAAACTCAAATGCGTACATCAGATTATAAGGGGGAGGAGGTCCTGGGGAAGGATACAATCTTAGAGCAATTTGGAGAAATTGGGGGTGGACCACAAGGCGGGGAATACAATATTTAAACCAATAGGGGACTGCAGGGGAAGAGAATAACTTAAACAAACCAATGGGGTTTCAAAGGATACAAAATAATAGAGAAATTTCTAGAAAAAGGGGCAGGCTTGGGGAGGGATTGACATTCAATAGGAGGAGGAACAGGGAACAGAGAGGCAGATCTTTGGAGAGATGGGCAGCCAGGGTAAAACCAAATAGCACAGCGGGGAAAGGAACAATCCATCAAGAATAAAATATGCTATAACAGTACAGAATAGGAAAGATTATAAAACTGACTGCTAGAAATGCATTACAATTAAAAAACACACTGCTACATCTCCCCTTTCTTTGTTTAAAAAAGAGACAGAGTGTTTGAGGATGCAAATAAGTTTTCAGGGTTAACAGTAATTATAGAATTACCAATTTTGAAACGATACAGGACAAAATCTTTTCCCTGCAAAAGAAAAATTTTCAAAGGACTTTAGATTACTAAGATTAAACAAACAACTGACACAAATTAATTTGGAATACATAAAAGATTCAAGTCAACATTTACATGGGAACTAAGATAGTGGTAAAGAAACAAGATTCAACACACTAGCATAACTTTAACTGAAGTGGTCCCCACTGAACAGCCATATCAATACAATTGAAATTGAACAATTAAGCTCAACAAATGAATCCAAAAATAACACTCAATGGTATCAAAACAACTTACATTTAAAACCTAGTATGTAGCCGTAGGCTGTGGTCTCAATTGTAGTCGTATTCATGGTAGTCATATCCATTGTAGTCTCATACTCTCTCGGGGGTTCCTCGTGGCCTTGTCTTCATCATCTGATTCCTTCCTTGGCAGGCTGTTCCTGCTTCTTCAAGGCTGCCTCAGGGTTCTGTCTCATTGGGAAGCCCAGCCCCCTTTTATCCCAGCGATCCCTGCTGGCCACAGCTGCACCCAATTAAGGACATCGCAGCTGCAAGCCATTCAGGATCAACTGGGACTCCTTGGGGCAAGGCCCATATACAGATATTCAGATAGAATACATATTTTACTCAAAGGCCATCTCTACTACACTAGTAGTTTTAAAGTACATAATTAAATACATTATTGATATGAAACTCATTTAAACCTAAAAAAACCTAGACGACAAGGAAGAAATTTGAAAAAGGTTTCAAGCAACTCAGATAACTTGAACAGTCACTTTTAGTTCCTCTTGTATGATGGCGATGATGACTGCTGAACTTGCTGAAAGAGCTGACAACTAAGGAGTCTGTTTCCCGAAATGTCTTCTTGCCAGCAGCTTTCACATGTTTGGTGATGATGAAAAATTGTCTGAGTCCCCGGCAGGGAAGAGGACGAAGCCAGGACAGGGGAGCAGGTGCTGGGAAGGAGAAGCCCAAGGGAGGGGCCAAGCCATGTGGCCACCACCATCTTGTGCTCCTCAGGAACCATTTCAGGGAATGGGGGGACAAACTGCTTTGGAAGTTATTTTGGGAGTTATTACCTGGGAATGAGGGAGTGGATCAAGGGATTAGGGAAGGGCCCCTGACAGTGTGGCCAGCACAGCCAGGGCAAGGGTACTGGGGAGATTGTGGGGAGCCAGGGAGACGGTAGCAACCCTGCGTCTACTGTGGACGGGTTCCTCCCCCCAACCCACCCAGTGTAGGGGAAAAGGATTTAGGATCGAGGGACAGGGAAAAAGGGGTCTGGGTAAACTGCACATACTCTAAAAAGGCAAGTTAGGGGTTAAACCAACCTAAAGAATTCCTGGAACATGTAAACGAGTTCAAAGAAACGTTTGAATATGTATAATCATGAATATGTAATTGAACAATACAATGGAAAAACTAGACAAGAAGAGTTGCTGTGGTTAACCGGTGTGCCTCTGGCCATCGCCAAGCACCCAGCGCTGGTACTGATTTGTCCCTTATTGTTCCTTATTAAACTTTCAAATATTCTAAAGTGTGAGGCTCATTTCTCACAACACCCAAGGTGCTCAACCCCTTGTTCTTCCCCCAAAGCCAGGATCTGTCAATCCTAAACTTTGTCTGGATGGAGGAGAAGGAGGCTGCGAGGAAAAGGAAGATGCACTGGTGTGGAGGCCCATGGGAGTCTCAATCTCCCACCCCTGGAGGACTGGTCCCCAAGAAGAAGAATAGATTTCAAGGTTATGGTGAGAAGCTTGCTTCCCCCATAGATTTCAAGGCACATGCTGATTTATGGAAAGTTATGTTACCCCATTGGCCCGTTGGCCTAATTACCCTAGTTCACCCCCTATTACCCATCTCTGGTTAGTCCCTAGAATGTTCTCCCTCTCTGTCCCTCCATTGGCCCTAATTTACTGCGTTCCTCTGCCCCTGTTTCCCCATTAGCTGACCCGACCCTTAACCCCTCCTTTGCCCCATTTTCCCCCATATCCATTGGACCCTGACCCTCAGCTCCACCCTCCCTACCCCATCTAAAAACCCCCTGTGCCCTCAGCTTGCACCCTGTCTCTGTCCCTGGGCCCTGTTCAGCTCTGTCCCCTGTTCCTGTGCCAATAACCCCAGTTTGCTGCAGATCATCCCCAGACCCATCCTGCCGACTTTGTCAGCTTTATTAAGCAGCCGTGAGCTTCGGGCTCTGAGTGCCGGACGCTCCAAGGGCCTGGGCAGTGCCAGGACGCTCCAGACTGGGACAGCCAGGCAGGGCAGGAGGAATCACTGCCCCTTTCCCCTCTCTGCTGCTCCATCTCCCAGCCCAGCATCGCTGCAGGACAGCCTCACTACCAACGCCATCCTGCCAGGGATGGACTGGGGGGGATCTCCTTCCCCTTCCCTCTGCCATGCAGGCAAATCCCATCTTCTCCTTGTCCACCCTCCTTCTTCTCTTCATTCTGTCCTACATCCATCCATGTTCCTTTCCCATCTTCTTCCTCTCTTGTTCCTTGTTCCTTCCTCTCCTCCTGCCTTTTCCTTGTCCCTTCTTCCTGTCTCTTCCTCTCCTTGTCCTTCCTCCCCCAGGCAGAGCTGGGGACAGAGACCAGGGAGAACAAATCCCTGCCACAGAACCTCGTGGAAGAGGCCATTTGGAGCGGCTCAACGGTGCAGGAATCCAATGGGGAGGAAAAGCCCCAGAGATCCCACACGAGGAGGGGCTGCAAACCCAGCCTGGGGAGCTGTGAGGAGGTAAAAGCCTCCCTGTGCTGGGAAGGGTGTGGGGAATGTGAGAAGAGCTGCAGGCAGAGCTCAGCCTATTCCTGGTGCCTCCAAAGACGGCAGTGCCAGATGCAGAGATCCAGAAGGATACAGAGATACCCCTGCAGATCCACGGGGATGCAGAGATCCCCCTGCAGATCCATGGGGATGCAGAGATCCCCCCTGCAGATCCATGGGGATGCAGAGATCCCCCTGCAGATCCATGGGGATGCAGAGATCCCCCTGCAGATCCATGGGGATGCAGAGATCCCCCTGCAGCCCCCGGAGCAGCCACGCTGGAGCACGGCGGTGCCTGAGAGGAGGCTGTGACCCCGTGGCCAGAGGGCCCCGCTGGAGCAGCCTGGCCTGGCAGGACTGACCCCGGGGCACAGTGACCCACGCTGCAGCACTTGCAGGGGGCTGTGCCCCGTGGGATGGACTCAGCTCGGAGAAGTTCCTGGAGAAGTCTCCGGTGGGAGAGAGCCCAGGGTGCAGCAGGGGAACGACTCCTGTCCCTGAGCAGAGGGAGAAGCCCCGGGGCATGAACTGAGCACGGCCCCATTCCCTGGCTCCGGCACTGCCGGGGCAGGAGGTGCAGCTGCAAGGAGGGAGGCGCGGGGGAAAGCTGGATTGAAGGCTCTTCACTTACTCCTCATTATCCTGCTCTGAGTTTTGGGAGTTTTCTGTCAGAAATCTCTCCCCTCCCCCACTCATCCACAGGGCTTTGGGGCGGTTTTCCCTTTTTGGGGGAAATCAAAGCGATGCACTGATGCTCCTAATTAGGGGTAGGAGAAGTGAGGCTCCAGGGCTTCCCGCTGAGCCGGAGCCACCGGAGCCGCAGTGCCGGGAAAGCCGTGGCGGGAGCTGCGGAGAAGTTTGTTTGTGTTTTCAGCTCAATCCCCTCGGGCCCGGGCCCGTTCCAGGGCTGCTCCTCAGCTCCGGCTCTGCCCTCACGCAGCCCGGGGGGCCCTGAGAGCGCGGGGCGGGGCTGTGCCGCGTGCAGAGCCCGGCCCTGGCTGCGATTGGGCGGTGGTGCCGTCAGTCGTGGTTGTGGCGCGCTGATTGGTGGGAGCGGGGCGGGGCGGGGCCCCGGGGGCGGGCTGAGGGCGGCCGTGGCTCGGCAGCGGCGCCATTGTCGGAGCGTGTGTGCGGGCCCGGGAGCGGCGGCAGCGGCCGGAGCGCGGTGAGGCGGCGGCGGAGCTCGGAGGCGGCCGCAGCGCAGGTGGGAGCCGCGCTGGGTTGTGCGGGGGCTCGGGGCTGGCTGCGGGCCTCGGGGGCGGCAGGGGGCTCGGGCGGGTTCGTTGTGCCGCGTCCGGCCCGTGTTGCCGCTGGGCTGAGGGCGCTGCGGGAGCGGCTGCCCGCGGTCTCCTTGCGGCCGCTGCCTCGGCAGGAGCCGCTGCCGGAGCAGCGCTGGCTCGGCCCGGTTGCTGTGGCTGGGCCAGAGGGGGCTGCCCCGTGCCCGGTGCTGTGCGGGGAAATTCCCGTGGCCGGAGGTTTCTGTGCCCCGAGGAGACAGAGGAGTCCTGTAAAAGTGACTTTATTGCTGAGCAGAGGGAGAGGCCGCGGGGCATTTGCCGTGCGCTCTGTGCCATTGTTGTAGTTCGCAGCCTCCTTTTTATCCTCACTTTCCCGGCCTCATCTCCCTCTCCCTTTGCCCCCTGGCTGAGGTACTTGGAAGGTTCAGACCTCCCGATCGGCCACCTGCATGTCCTCGTTAATGTGCACCCCCACTTTTGTAGAACAGCCGATATTCACGGCTCTGTTAAGTCTTTGTTCTTCTGGAAGTTCGGGAATGGTGCGGGACTTTGTCTGAGCATCATTCCATGTTACTTAGTAACAGTTTTTGAAACTGCTGCTTTCTCACTTCCTTATCTACGAGTCCCTTACCCAATCTCCAGGCAGATTCATTCAGTGATTTTTTTTTCTTTTCCTTTTTTTTTTTTTTTTTTTTTTTCTTTTTCCCTTACTGAGTCATCTTTTGTTTTGGGATTATTGTTATTCCCTGTCCTTCTGTAGCCGTTTCTGGATCTGGAGGCCTGGCTGCCACCTGCATCCCCTCCCTCAGCTGCTGAATGAGCTGCAGTCTCAAGGTGTGGAGCACGGTAAAAAGATGAGAGTTGCTGTAGCACATCAGAGGAGAAACAGCATTCGTTTAACCCATGGTCTGCCAGGGAACCACAAAACGGTGTCCCATTCCCATGCTTTCCACGTTTGGACCAATACATGAACTGCTTTCTTGTTTCCTTTGGTGTCTGTTTCACCACTTTTCCTTTGTAACCTATTTGCCAACAGCAGTTTTAGTCATTTAACTTCCCACAAACTCCTCTTTTTTTCTGCTAAAAGGTAATCCGACCCATCCCATGGTGAAGTATTGTGTTCCTCATTTCAGTGGATTGCTCAGCAGGAAGGTCAGGAGCTGGAGCTGTCTGGTTGGTTATTCCGAGGGCAGCTTGTAATCTACTGATGCCATTGAAATGAGAAATGGGTTCTGTGGCTCCTGATATGAATTCCCATATTCCCTGGGTTTGGGTTCCCAGGGGCTGGTCCATGGTGTTGTAGGATTTGTTCTGCTGGCCGTTCATCTTTTCCCCATTTTTGGCCACTCTCTCCAGCCAGGGCTGCATCAATTGACTGCTTTTCTCTTATTAAATCATCAAATACTTGGATTCCCAACTGATTTCTCTGAATTTTTGGTAGTAAAAAATCCCCAGTGCTCTAATCCACCCTATATAACACAGACAGTGACAGCACATGTTGGAGTGGGCAGAGAGATGATTCCCCCCATTTGTTTATAGTGAAGTTTTCCCAACATTCTCCATTTGCTGTTTCCCTTTGCAGCTTCACCCGTTTCTGTTGCAGGGTCAGATCTCCTCACCCTGGGCTCTGCCTTGAGCTGTGCAAATTCCATCAGTGCAAGCAGGCAGAGCTTGGGGTGAGGGGCAGAGGGAATCAGCCCAATTGCTGCCCCAGGCAAGAGACCCAGGTACCTTGTCCAGGCTTTGCCCAGCAGTGTTCATTTGCATTTCTAAAGCTCCTCTGCAGGCTGCCTGGAATGAAGCTTCTCTTCCAGGCCAGCCATCTGATGAGTCATATGTGCCCCCCCCCCAGAATCTGCTTTTTTAAAAGAAGTATGAACTATTTATGAGTTAAAAGTGTTACGGTTAAAGCTCTTCAATTTTGCAAAATGCAACATAGAGGCAAACATGGAAAAACCCAGACCAAAACTTGATTCTCACACTTCTGTCCCAAACCTACCTGACAATATGAGGTAGGATTATTATAAAAATTTTTCTCATGTTGTAATTTTATCACTAAAAGTGCGGGGAAAACAAAAACTCTCCAAGAATCTCTTTAGTGTTAGAGAGTCAAGGCATGACTTGGTTCTGGCCAGGATGTGCAACAGAAATAATTTCCTTCACAAATAGCCTGCCTGTGCAGAGAAAATCATTCCATGCCATGTAAATTTTACTCGATTTTCCCTAAACTTTATGTAGTCTGAACCAATCTAAATCCGCTGCTTTAATGTTCATTGCTTTCCAGTTGTGTAAGTTTTTAGTATTTGGTTTCCTGTTGGACCCCGGATTTCTTCGCCTCTGATGTGAATTCGGTCCACACTCCTGGATTTGCTTCTGAGCCTTTTCCAGACCAGGTGTCTCCATCTCTGCGGGGGGCAGTGTCTGGGGGAGCTGTTGGTTGCTGTTTGCTGCTGGGCCTTGATGTTTTGTTGCTGGTCGTTATCTCTGTGGGTGTCTTTTGGGCTATTCCCAGTCTGTTGAGATGTTAAACTCATCTGCATTGAGTGGTGTAACATCCCTTACATAAAACCCTTTAAAATTTCTCTTCTAAAGGCAAACCTTTGAGTAGAGAAACATTTGTGAGCAGAGAAATAAGATTTAGAAGAACCAAAATGGGTACATTTAGCAGCAGTGCAATGGCAGGCAGGCCAGAGTGTGGGTGTCAGTGAGCCCCAGAGTGGAATTGTGCCCTGGTGTTGCCCAGCAGCTGTGGCAGTGCAGGCCCAGGCAGCGCTGGAGCTGCAGCAGTGGCAGCAAGGCTTGGCCCCAGTGGCTGGAGCTGGCAGAGGAGGGTGGCCAGGATTGCAGAGGATTCCAGCAGAGGATGTGTGGGCAGGCGCAGGGGCTTGGCCCGCTGTGGAGCCCTGGCTGCTGCTGCGTTGCCTTCAGGGCAGGCTCAGGGGCGGCCTCCCATCCTCCTGCTGGGGGTGGGAAGTGCAAATCTCCGGGGCTCCAGAGCCCTTGAGGCCAGGCTGAGGGGTCCCCCCGTGCTGAGCTGTGCTGGCGGCTGTTTCTGGCCTCAGGGCCACTTGGCATGGGCCACTTGGCCACCAGTGGTGCTGCTTTGCACTCCTTAGGCAGGAGCCGATGTCCTGGCTGGGTGTTGGCAGCAGCAAAGTCCCAGGGCAGGCTCTGTGCCAGCCCAGCTTCCTGTGGGAGAGATTTCACAGGAGACAGGATTCTGGCCACAGCCTGCCTGAAATGTACATCCCTTATCTCCAGCCTGCACTAGGTGGAGAATTGCCCAGGTAAGGAATTCCAGACTTGATTTCCAAGGGAGATAATTGAATATCTGCCTTGGGTCTGGCTCTTTTTCTTGCCAAAGCCAATGGCAAAAGCTGTACCCATGGCATCTTGGTTTTTTATCTCTGGCTTCCAAAGGTGTTTCTTTATTTCCCCATTGTGAAAAACACCAATCACTTTTTAAAAAATACCTTAAAATGTAATAGTAATAAAATTGTTAGGATATTATGAGACAATAAAAAAAAATGTTACAGACATCCAGGTACCTTTTTCTGGGCAGCAGGAGCCCAGAAAGTTAAATAACAAAGGATTAACCCTTAAAAGCAATAGCCTGTTGCATATTCATACACTTCATACATGATGCACAAATTCCATTCAAATGCAGGATTCTGTCTGGCCATTGTCAACTTCTTCCTCCAAATCCTAACAGCCTCTTTGAGGCTTAAAGAAGTTTGTTTCTTCTGATAAGAAGGCAATAAATTCTTTTTCTCTGAAAGATTCAGGTGTTCTGTGGCTGCTGTCTTGCTGCAAGTCCTTTCTTTTAAACAAAGCATCTTACATAGCATAGTTTCTATTTTGACAATTTTTATAGCCTAAAACTATATTTAACACAGTACTTAAGAGAATTAATACAACATTACTTTCTAACACAAGACATATAATATTAATTTTAATATTTGCAAAAAGCCAATCATACAATACATGCATTTTTCACACCCATTCATTCTTTCTACGCAACTCGAGATCTGCAGTTGCCAGGGGTTATGGAGGTCCCATTGTATTCCTAAAGCTGCCATAACCCCCTGAAGGGTCTTTCCTGTAAAATGAGTTCCCCATCTGAATCTATTGCATCCACAATCTATTATCTTTGAATTATTTGTTTTAGAAATAGGTTAATAAGTGATCCAGTGGTTGCTGAAGCAGTGAGAATTGCTTTTGCCCCCCTGTCAGGTGCCATGGTGTCAGCAGAAGATATTGAAGCCTTCCTGCTCAGGGCATTTCAGTGCCAGGCTCTCACAAGCAGACACAGCTCCGCGGGTTGAGCTGAGCATGGGGCGGTGACCTGCGCTTTGTCTGATTCCCCTTCCTGCCCTGCCCTGGAACAGGGTGTTGCTTTTAGACACCACTTGTCCTGGTTGCTTCAGAGTGCTTTGGAGAGGCTCCATATCTAATTTTCCCTCTTTCCCTGGGCCTGCCCACACTTCTGTATCCACTTCAGCCTAGGCCTGGCCAGACATTTAACACCGAGGTACAACAGAACTGGCCTCTGTATCACCTTTTATAAAATTAATTTGCATTCGCAATTTAGCAATCAAATCCCTTCTGGAAAGTATAATCGCAATTAGGAGCAAATAAAAATTCATGCGTTTCAAATCCATCCCGCAAATCTGCTAAGAATGGTTGAATAAAACCACTCCTCTTTCTCCCTTGTCCCCTGAATAATCCAAGACATTTTTTGCTTTTTCCCCAACAGGGGTGGAAGATTGACAATGGATTGAGAGGCCCCTGTGTCCATCAGGAATTGCCTCCTCTCAATGCAGACCCACCTGAATGTTCTCAAGGGCTCCAGTGTGGAGGGTCCCTGGTGTGATGGGAGCTGTGACAGCCCTGCCCATCCATGTCCATCCAGGGGTGGACTTGGTGGTGCTGAGGGTGCTGCTGTGTGTGCTTGCAGTGTCCTTGTGCCCTGCAGCTGGAGCCCTGATTCCTTGCCAGGGGCTGTTTGGGTGGGCTCTCCCCTGCCGAGGAGGGCAATGCCTGTGCCAGGTGCTTGTGGCCGAGCCCGTGCCCTGGGTGCTGGGGCCCCCTTGGGCCCTGGGGTTGATCCCTCAGGGGCTGTAGGAGCTCTGCCCTGGCCTTTGCCTTCAGCTTGGCCTTTTGCTGCTCCCCTCTTGCATTCACCTGCTGTGCCTTTGTGCCCAAGTGCTGCAGGGCCTTCTTCTGGCCCTCCTGCAGCCCCGCTCAGTGTCTGTGGGTGCTTGTCTTGCTTTACAAGAGAGGTGTCTGCTGGGGAAGGCAGAAAAAGCCTCTCTTGGAATGGAGAATGCAACCCCCATCCCTCTTAGTTTAATTTAATCCCTGAACAGCCGGAGCTGTGTTTACCAAGGGGACGTAACTCAGAGCAGGATGGGGTGGTCAGGGGAGGATATCCCGCCGAGGCTGGGTCGGAGTGTGGGCAGGGTCTGCTGCCGGAATCGCCAGAGGGGGATCTTCCCGTGGAGCCCGAGCCGGAGCGTGGGTAGCCCCCAGATGGCTCCTGGCGGCTGATCCGGCAGCTCCCGGCAGAGCAAAGGCAGGTGGGAGACTTCCAGTTACTTGTTTAACTACTCCAAAAATCCCAGTGCACCCAGAGTTCCTTAGAAAATGATTATACAAAGCTTGAGTACCCCAGTGGGTTTTCTGATGCATGTCTTCTAATATTTTCCTAGATGCACATTTTATTAAGGAATTGTCTTCCATCAAGCAGTGTCCATTTCCCTCATTTATCTTGTTCACTTCCTGTCTTGTTTAATTCTTTTTTCTCAGCCTCCCTAGACTTTGGAATTTCCAGTTTTTCCTTGTTTGGAGGTAATATTAACATAACTCTTTCAGCTCCATGTTCTGCTGCATCCTTAGCTTCGTGATCTGCCAAATTCTTTCTTCTTATTTCTGGGGCCTTTCCCTTTAGGGATTCCTTAATATGTACTATAGCTATCTCTTATAGGTAATTGTAATGCCTCTAAAACCTCTAAAATAAGTTCCTCATGTACTAATCCTTTTCTTCTTGAATTAAGTAATCTTTTTCCTTCCTAAATTTTTAAAGGTATGTACTACTCTGAAGGCATACCTTGAATCAGTATATATGGTTCCTTTATTTTGTGTTAAATATTCTGTTGCTCTTTTTAAAGTATATAATTCACAAGTTTGAGCTTACTAGTTTAAGGTTAATTTCCCTTTTTCCATAGTTTGCATGTTTTTCCCATCAACTGCTACATACCCTGTATTTTCTCCTTTTGCAAGGAGTTGTATCTCTGTTAGCTAACATAACTCCCAAAGAACTGTTTTTTTTCTTTTTTTTTTTCTTCTGTATCCAACTTACTGGTTTTCTGTCTCATTTTTTATTATCTTATCTATTCATCTTCTGCTTCTGTTTTTCACTTTCACTAACAACCTAAATACCACTTTTCTTTTAACTACACACTTAAATAACTTTTTTTCTCACACTTTCCGTACAATACACCTCCCTCCAAAGAGATATAGTGAAGGTTAAAATACACAATCCACGTTACATATAATCTCATTCATCTACATTCACTCACTTTTATTTCTCATTCACTCCCACCCATTCTTTCACACCCTCAGGACACAAAGTGGATCCCTGTTGACAGAGAATCGCGGGTCCCTGTGGCCCCCTGGCCTTGGGGTTGGCCTCTGGGTCTCAGTATCTCGGGGCCTCCTGGGAGGGCCCTGACTCTGCTGCCTCTGGTGCCCGTTCCCCTGTGAGGCTGATTTGTGTCACTCACACTCTTCAGGCACAGCCCCCTCACGCGCCCGGGGGACAATGGCCCCTTTGCAGGTCACCTGTACCTTATGCCACAGCCCCCACCCACCCAAGGGACAATGGCCTGTTTGCAGTCACACACTCCTCTTTCCACAGCCCCCCCTTCCCACCCACCCGGGAAGCTGAGGCTGATTTTGTGTGTGACTCACTCTCACACACAGCAAGACAACAATAAGGTACCTTTTACTTTCACATCACCTATTACAATTTTAGGTGTTTCTGGCCAGTCCTGGTGCTCTTGGATATCCCTCAACCCAGCTGTGTTTTCCAACCCCAGATGCTCTTGAGTATATCCTCAATCCAGCAGAATTTGGCTTAACCCTGAATGCTCTTGGAATGTTAATCCCTCAACCCAGCAGGTTTTAATTCTGGATGCTCTTGGGCACTCTTATCCCTCAACCCAGCAGAATTTTTAGGAGCCCCTTTTGTCCCATTTCCAGTGGATTGGGCTCGGAAACTCCTCTGCTCCCTTCCTCCGAGGGGTCCAACCCCTCTCTGAGACCCAGTCCCAGTTACCCCGGGGGATTCTCTCACTCCTCTGATCACTCGCTGCGTCTCTTTACTGGCCGCTTCCCTCGAGGAAAGTCGGAAACGCAGCACAGGAGACTCCAGCACTCACTTGGCAGGTCTGGGACAACCAGCCCTCCTCTCATTCACAGCCCAGAGCAGAGAATGAAGGGAGAAGGGAGCCCGGGAGCCCAAAAAGCCCCGGCATCCTGAAATGGGGAGAGCGAAGCGGGGGGAGCTTTTGGCATTGCTGGGACTGCCAGCAGCCTGGGCAGGGCGGGCACCGAGGAGAAGGGGGACCCCCAATCCAAGCGTGACCCCAGCAGCTGGGACAGGGGGGAACCCCTGAACAGCAGAGGGGAGGGACCAGGGACGGGGAACTCCTGGGAGGCTTTTTCAGGGCTGAATCTTGGTGTTTGGGAGGTTTTTCTGGAGCCCAGGTGGCTGGGGACTTGTAGAGAGGGACTCAGGCAGAGGCACCTTCAAACTCAATGTGTGTTGGGGAAGATGAAACAGGAAAGCCTTATAAATATGATTGTCTGGGAAAAGATTTTGAGAATATAGAAAGTATAAGGAAGATTGAAATGAAAGCAAGCTTTGAGATACCTTAGTTAGCGAACAACTGGAAAACAATGGTGTGGCCCAACTGAAGGTAATCCCCTTTTGATGGAACAATTCTCTCTGCTTGCAGACAGATGCAAGGGTCAGAGCAGACCCCACTAGCTCAGCAGAAGGGGTCCAAAGAGGAGTTTTTAGGGTTTGAAATGTAACACAGTATGGTGATGTAATGATTCTTACAGGCTGTATGTAAATGCTCTAGGATTTGTATCTTGTACTGGATTAGTTAGTGAGAAATAGAATATTCAAGACAGAAGAAGATTTTTTGTATTGTAACAGGAACCTTACCCTCTTACGCTCTTCCTCTCTTCCCCTCTCATCCTCTCTACCCCTCTCTTCTCTTGGGCCTGCTCCGAGCTGTGGCTGGCAGCTCCCAGCAGGGCCCTGCCCCTAGGCCCTTTGCAATAAACCGCAAGTTCCACGACCTGGCTGCAGAGATCTCTCGTCTCCGTCCGTCCCGACCGTCCTACCCCCCGACGCTCCTACAAACGTGCTCATCCCTTGTTTTCCCCAAACCAGGATTTCCCATTGCCAACCCCAGGTAGGCTGCGAGGAAGAGGAAGATGCCCCGGGACACTGAGGCAGGTGAGGAGGAAGTCAGTGCCCCTTTCCCCTCTGTGCTGCTCCATCCCCCAGCCCAGCACGGCCCCGGCTGCAGCACAGCCCTGGGGGGATCTCCTTGCCCTTGCCTGTGGCACGGAGGCAAATCCCATCGTGTCCTTGTCCTTCCTCCCCCAGAGCAGGAGCTGAGCATGGAGAGCAGGGAGGACAAATGCCCGCGGCAGAACCTGGTGGAAGAGGCCATTTTGAGCGGCTCCACGGCGCAGGAAGCCAACGGGGAGGAAAAGGCCCGGAGATGCCACACGAGGAGGGGCTGCAAACGCAGCTGGCGGGGATCTGAGGGGGAAAGAGCCAGGCTGGGCCGGGAAGGCAGCTGGAGATGGAGCCAGAGCTCGGAGCTGGTGCTCCATGAGCAGCTCCATGATGGGGAGAAGCCCCACACGTGCATGGAGTGTGGGAAGAGCTTCAGGTGGAACTGCCGCCTGATCAAGCACAAGAGGACCCACACTGGGGAACGGCCCTACGAGTGTGGGGAGTGTGGGAAGAGCTTCAGGCGGATCTCCCACCTGATCCTGCACCAGAGGACCCACACTGGGGAGATGCCCTACGAGTGTGGGGAGTGTGGGAAGAGCTTCAGCCAGAGCTCCAACCTGCTCAGGCACCAGAGGACCCACACTGGGGAGAGACCCTACGAGTGTGGGGAGTGTGGGAAGAGCTTCAGCCACAGCTCCAACCTGATCAGCCACTGGAGGACCCACACTGGGGAGCAGCCCTACGAGTGTGGGGAGTGTGGGATGTGCTTCAGCCACAGCTCCAACCTGATCACACACCAGGTGACCCACACTGGGGAGAGGCCCTACGAGTGTTCCCAGTGTGGGAAAAGGTTTAAGAGCAGCTCCAGTCTCCTCAAGCACTATCGTATTCACACAGAGGAGAGGCCCTTCCAATGCCCTCACTGTGGGAAGGGATTCAAGCACAACTCTTCCCTCATCATCCACCGGTGCACCCACACTGGGGAGAGGCCCTACGAGTGTGATAAATGCAGGAAGAGGTTTCCGACCAGCTTCAGTCTCCTCCTGCACTATCGGATTCACAGAGAGGAGAGGCCCTTCCGCTGCCCCGACTGTGGGAAGGGATTCAGGCAGAACTCCCACCTCATCACCCACCGGCGCATCCACACTGGGGAGAGGCCCTACGAGTGTCCCCAGTGTGGGAAGAGCTTCTCCAGCAGCTCTCACTTGACCCGACACCAACGGAGGCACCGGTAAGGGAAGCCCTGCGAGTGCCCCGAGTGCGGGCAGAGCTTTGTGCGCTGCTCCAGCTCCATCCCCCACTGGAGGAGGCACTTTGGGCACAGCCCTGGTCACTCCCATTCCCTGTGATCCATGTTGGGAACACACCTGGCTGCTTCTCCTTTTGGTTTGGCCTTAATTTTCCTCTGCTTCACCTTCATCCTTATAAAAATACCCAAAACTTAGTTAAATGAAGGAAATTGATGGAGTATATCTGAAGTTCCATAATTTCTCAGTTGTTTTAGAGGGAATTTAGGATTTGGGGACCCGTTCTGTGTGGAGTGCTGCTGTTGCTAAGAGGCAGGAATTTGATCTCAGCCTTCTGGTGTTGTTAAGAACTCCTTTCCTGACCCAAACCCGAACTCCACCCTTACGATACCCTATAAAAACTCCACGGCCCTGCCTTTGCCCTGTCTTTGGCGGGGGGGGGGGGGGTGTAAGAAATAGATTCCCAAAGGATCAGGCCTTTTCCCACTGGATTCCAAAGGATCAGCCCTTTCCCCACTGGATTTCAAAAGGATCAACCTTTTTCACTGGATTCCCAGAGGATTTTTACTTTGTCACTGTTTTTCTTTTTTTGTTTGTACTAATGCATTTGTATTTTTAATATTTCCTAATAAAGAGCTGTTTTTTCTACTCCCATATCTTTGGCTGAGACCCCCTTAATTTCAAAATTTATTTTTTTTACTGTATTATTATTATTATTATTATTACTATTATTAATCAAAGGGAGAGGGTTTACATTTTCCATTTCAGTGCAGGCTCTGAAATGGGGAGACACCTGCAAGGATGGGCCATGTAAAATAGTTCCTGAAATATTTAAATGAGTATATGGATATGCATGAGGGTCTCTGACTATTCAACAGGCTGATGTAATTAAAACCAGATTAATTAAGGGGTGTCCGAGAAAATAACTGGGGGGTCATGGTGGCCGTAACAACCTTTGCTGGATGGTCCTTGTCTCCCATGACATCAGCCTGTTGCATATTCCTAGACTTTTTGCATATCCATAAACTACTTTACATATTCCAGGGACAAAATTGGCTTCATCCTGTTTGTGGGTCCCATCCCCCTCCCTGCTCAATTTTGGGGTCCCACCCCCCTCTTTTCCGTGCTCTCCCTCCCCTTTCCAATCGTTCCCCCAATCCCCTCCCCCGTGTTTGGTTTTGGGGCTCCAGGCCCCTCCTGCTCCGTTTTGGGGTCCCGACCCCGTTTTGGATTAATTTGGGGTCCCCACCCCATGCCCAGGGTCACCTTCCCCCCCTCCCCAAATTCCACTCCTGGCAACTGATGAGTCATCAGCGAGACACGCTCTGATTGGCTGGAAATGACCCCGCGCAGTCTCATTATTTACCGCAGTGAGAGGCCTTGGTCTGTGCCTGGCAAGTGATGAGTCAGAGTCGGGCCGGGCGCTGATTGGCTGAAAATCGCTGAGCGGGGCCGGTGCTCTGAGTTTGTGCCCAGCAAGTGGATCGTCATCAGTGCCGGGCGTTCTGATAGGTCGGGATCTGTTTTGGGGTGGGGACGGGAGGAACTGGGGTTACTTGGGGTTTATTTGGGTTTATTTAGGGTTTGTGTGGGGTTTATTTGGGGTTATTTATGGACTATTTGGGGTTCATCTTGGGTTTTACTTGGTTTATTTCTGTTTATGTGGGGTTAATTGGAATTATTTGGGTTTATTTGGAAGTATTTTGGTTTGTTTGGGCTTATTTGGGTTTATTTGTGGTTTTTTGGAATTATTTGGGGTTCTTGGGGTTTATGTTGGTGTATATGGGGGTTTTTTAGGTGTACTTGAAATCATTTGGGGTTTTTTGGGTTTAATTTGGGGTGGGTTTTTTTGTTTCCTGGGGTTATTTGGGGGACTTTTATGTACTGTTTTTGTTTTTGGGCGATTATTTTGAGTGTTTTGGGGTTATTTGGGGTCATGTGGAGTCAAAAAATCCGGGAATGTTTCTCCTGTAAAAAAGGGGAACTTTTCCTTTAAAATCTGAGAGTTTTTCCCTAAAAAAAACGGGAGTGTTCTCTTAAAAATCCCGGACTTTTCCCAGCCAATAGCGGCGGGCCCCGCCCAAACTATTTAGTCACCGTGCTTCGTCTCCCAAATTAACGAATCACGGCGCGCCCCAAACCAACCAATCACCGCACACCTCCCCTCAGACACGCCCACCTCTCGCGCGCAGAACCAGCCAATCACCGGGCGTCTCCTCTGAGCAACTCCTGCCTTCTTTGCCTCTATCCAACCAATCACTGCGCACCTCTCCTCAGCAAAGCCCGCCTTCCCTTTTTCCCAAATTTCCCTCAACGCATTTTGCTGTTCTCATTCAATAAAGGTGCATTTGGTTTTTGATTATTACTGCAAATCCCCTGTGCTGTGTCGGGTTTTGCACTCTGAGATCAATTCATGAACCATCACGAACCCCATTGGTAAGGACAGATCATGACAGGACACTGGGTTGGTGCCAATGGGATTTAACTGGTGGCACTGGGCTGGTGCCAGTGGGATTTAACTGGTGGCGCTGGTATTGAACTGGGGACACTGGGACACAACTGGAAACACGGGGCAGGCAAACTGGGACAGGACTGGGGAAACTGGGAGGAGAGGGCTGGGGACACTGAGGTGGAACTGGGGGCACTGGAACGGAGCTGGGGACACCGCGTTGGTGGCACTGGGATGATGACACAGGGTTGGTGGCACTGGGATTGAACAGGGGACACTGGGGTGGTGACAGTGGGGCAGCCCTGGGGACACTGGGCTGCTGGCACTGGAATGGAACTGGGGACATCGGGACAGGGCTGGTGACAGTGGCACAGGGACACTGGGATTGAACTGGTGGCACTGTCATGTCCCTGGTGCCACCTGTGCGGTGTCCCCGTGTCCCTGCAGTGTCCCTGGGGGTGGCATGGACGGTCCCCTGCTGCTGGCCCTGCCCGCGGTGGCTGTGTCCTGCCAGGTGGCCCAGCGGGTGAGGGGACATCGCGGTGTCACCTGGCCACCAGCGGGCCGTGGCCATGCGGGGGCGGGGCCTGGGCAATGACATCACCTCGCCCCGCCCCTTTCTGGCACCTGGGCAATGACATCACCTTGCCCCGCCCCTTTCCGGTGGGTGCCATTCCTTGGGCATCGGCTCTGGCTCTGCGGGGAGATCGAACCGGCCCGGAGAGATCAAAGGAACAATGGGAAGGGTTCCCCTGAGTGATGGGTGCAAAAAGAGATTTGCCCTCGCAAACAATCGGGGCTTGGGGGGTTAATTAATTAATTAATGCTGACATCAGCAACCCAGTGCCAGCTCAGTGTCCCCAGTCCTGTCCCAGTGCCACCAGCCCAGTGCTCCCAGTGCCAGCCCAGTGCCACTGCCCCATTGTCCCCATACCAATGTCACCATCCCAGTGTCCCCATCCTGTCCCAGTGTCCCTGTCCCAGTGTTCCCATTTCTGTCCCAGTGTCCCCAGTTCCATCCCAATGCCAGCATCCCAGTGTCCCCCATCCTGTCCCAGTGTCCCCATCCCACTCTTCCCAGTGTCACCAGTTCCACCCCAGTGCCACCAGCCCACTGTCCCCAGTCTCTTCCTGATGTCTTCATCCCAGTGTCCCCTCCCAGAGTCTCCAGTCCTGTCCCAGCATCCCCATCCCACTGTCACCAGTCCCCTCCCACTGCCCCCAGTTTCAGCCCAGTGTCACTGTTCCAGTGCCAGGGGTTCCAGCCCAGTGTAACACCCCAGTGTCACCAGTCCCATCCCAGTGTCACCTGTTCTGTCCCACTGTGCCTGTCCCAGTGCCACCAGCCCAATGTCACCAACCCAGACCCATCCCAGTGTCCCCCATCCTGTCCCAGTGTTCCCAGTTCCACCCCAGTGTCCCCAGTACTATCCCAGTGTCCGCAGTTCTATCCCAGTGCCAAAACAGGAAAAAAGAGAAGAATTTATGAATTCTTCTCTCATCACCAGAGAGTGAAAACACAACATGATGGAACCACAAGGAGAAATCAAATAAATTGGTTTAATGCACAAGATAGCATGGAGGCAAGTCAAGGGTCAAGGGCTCTTGGTGACACGAGGAGCTGGTGGCACTTGAGGGGCTCTTGGTGACACGAGGAGGTGGTGGCACTTGAGGGGCTCTTGGTGACATGAGGATGTGGTGGCACTCAAGGAACTGGTGGCACTCAAGTGTCCACAAGTCTCTCCAGTGACATCACTGCCCTGATGTCATCACAGTGGTGACATTGATAGTGGAGCCCAGGAAAATGTTAAAGATAGACTTTGAAAATGTTAGGTTTTGTGTTTTCTCAGATCACTGCACCTGCGTAAGCAGTATGATAAATGATAGAATTGTTAGATGTGATGATTGTTTAGTAATTAAATATAATTATTATGTAATCATAAAAAGAATCATGGGAAACTATGTTGGGAATTTAAGGGGGAGCTATGTTTAGCTGAAATCTCTGCATACAATAGAACAATATAAGTTTAATAATTAATATGAAAGTTATATAACGATAGAGTATAAAAACATGATCATCTCGGATGTATGTTGGGAATTAGATTTGGGTGAAATACCCAATTCCCAGAGCTCTTTAATAAAAAGCACCACATATAATCGCTTATGTGATCATGTGTTTTTGAACGCTAACATTTTGGCGACCAAGATGGGCCCCTGCGAGTGCTGAAGCGAGTTCACGACTCGATCACGCTCCAGCCGGCACCGAGGGATTCTCGGGGAGCCCATCGGCCGCGACCGCTCCTGCTGCTCACAATGTCCCCGGGAGAAAGGTAAGGTGCTTTTTACCTTGGTTTGGGTGCCTGCCAATAAGACGCAGTGAAAGCTACGCTCGGCTGGGCTAAAGGAATTCCTGGTGGTATAAGCCTAGGCGCCGTTCCATAAGACAATCGTGAAAAGTGTTGCGCGTTCGGCAATTTGTGGTATATTTGGAATGGAGAAACTTAAAGGGATTTTGGGCAGCAACACCCCTATCCTGCAAACTTCTCCTTTTGTTGCAGTGTGAGGTCATTTCCTCTCAGCTATCCCAGTCCCTCCCAGGTGTGGTAATACTTTCTTCCTCCCCCTCCCTTTGTCTCCTGCTAAGTGCTGTCAGTCAAAGCTTAACATTCCAGCAGGGGCATCCTCTGGTTGGCAGAAGTTCAAAAGATGCCCCTCAGTGCCAAGGTCATTGGCCTGTTCTATGTGTCACTCGTCCCCTGAGACCCTGCCCCTCCCACCTGGTTGGTGGCTCACCTGTCCCTTCCCTCCCCCTGCCCGGGTCTTAAAACTGACTGCGAGCACGTGGTCTGGGATTGTAATGGAGCTGTTCCTGAGATTCAGATGCCATGAATAAAGTCTGGATTACAACCCTCCATCAGAATCCTCTCCTTTCCTCTTCACCTAGCCTAAGGACTTTCACCAGAGGTAAAGCCTGAGTTCCTACAAGCCTGGACTTGTTCCAGTGCCCAGCTGCTACATCCAGCCAGCCAGAGGTATCTCTGTGGTGAAACCACCACAGCTGCTGCCTCAGGCCAAGCAGTGAGGGCCAGAAGAGCCCAGACACTTTCCATACGGTAATATTGGAATAATACTCCAATATATTTTGGCATCGCTGGAGGGCTGAGCCCCAGAAGGAACCTCAGAACCTCAGGAAAGACTTTAGGCAGCTGAGCACCCAGCTGAAGAGCTTTGGCTGCTTTGCTCTCAGAAGAGACTTGGGACTGTACCCACAAGAAGTTTCGTGGACTGCTCAGCGCCTCTGGTAAGTGTAGCTCCTTTCTGGTGAGCAAGTTTTCCAGGGGAGAACAGGGGAGCCCCTCCTGCCCGTGGGGGTCCTGTTCCGGCGAGGAGAACACCCTGCCTCATCTGGCCAGCACTGCCTGTCCCCAAACCTGTATCTGCTATCCCAATGCTTCCGATTCAAGGGATACAGAGCAGGGAACCTCAGACCCAATGCAGGGTCCCATTTTTGTCATTTGCCCCTGTTACGTATCAGCCTGCAGGACAAGGAGGAACAGCCCCAAATGCTAATTGGAGCTCTTTTGGACGACAATTGATTAAAGAGATTTGTAAATTCCACAAAGAATATGGTCCACACAGTCCATATTCCTTGGCCTTTTAAATTCTGAACTGAGTAGGACTGTAGTAGTCCCACATGATTTAAAACAGCTTTTTTCATGTCTCATGACCTCCACAGAATTCAAATTATGGGAATTGGCATGGAAACAACTGCTAAATGACGCTCTCCCAGGCTTGCATGCTGATCCAAACACAGCAAAAGATGCCAATGGCATGCCAATTACCATTGAGCATCTCTCCGGTGAAGGCCACTGGTCTTCACCCTCAATCCAAGCTACCACAATTCCTGTAGAAACACTCGAGAAAGTAAAAGAAGCAGCTGAAAAAGCATTCTTTTCCCTCCAACCTGAGGGGCCTTTTGAGCCTTAGAGTAAGATTAAACAGCTACCATCAGAGCCTTTTCTGAAAATAGTAGAAAGGACTCACCATGACATTAAAAGAGTCCTGTACCATCATCAACAGGTTTTGAAGGTAGAACCCCCCCACATCCGGTTGTCCAGGGCGCTGTTCACAATCAATTTTCTAAATTGTTCCTTTGGCAGCCTGAACCCGCCCATCCTACGCCACTTTGGGGGGAGCAGCCATAGGTTGATGAAAGAAAAGCCTCCGGTTTTAGTAAAGGACCCTGAGACTTGGAAGACGGTGGGACCTTACAAACTGGTTACTTGGGGACGTGGATACGCCTGTGTGTCCACCCCCTCTGGTTTAAAGTGGGTTCCTTCCAAATGGGGAAAACCCTGTGTTCCCAAGGTCGCAGAGAAATCTACAGAAGCGTCCCAGGCTGCTAATGCTGCCTGGAGAAGGAAACACCGCACGCATTCTCTGGAGGAAATTCCATTGAAGCCTCCTATCTGGAATAGTTTGTAATATAGGTTTGTCTCAAGTTCCTTATACCAGTTTATATCCCACTGTTCGTGTATAGTCTCAAGACGTCATAAGACCGAGCCTGCTCCTTGTCTTACTTGTGATCATTCCACCAGCGATCTCCTGGATAGTCCCTCAGCCCAAAGCATGTATGGACTACCTTGGCAAAAGCCCTTGAACATCAAGAGAGAAACCGATGACTGTTCAAAGGCTGGGAACTCTCAGACTGGTTGGGATCTATTTTGAAAACTGTGTTTTAGTACTGCTTATTTTAGTCACCATTATTGTAGTTGTTAGCATTGTTTTTAGAGTAATCAAACACATGGTTCTCAAGTTAATTTCAAACTCATCTCCCCCTCCCGAAGTTTACCATTTGGAAGCCCTTAGTGCTCCAATGGAGGACATGGAAGCCTCAGTGGAGAACACTGACCCTCCTGTAGAGGAGGAATCGATTTACCAACCATGGTTTGACAAGAATTCTGCACCACAAACCCAGTCCTCCTCTTTTTAAACAAAACTAGGGGGAGATGTTGCGGTGTGAAGAAACATTCTGTCCCAGTCCCTCCCAGGTGCCAATACCTTCTCCCTTCCCCTCCCCTTGCCTCCTGCTGAGAGCTGCCCATCAATCCCAGTAGGCCACCAACGCCATCATCTGATTGGCCAAGTTCAAAGGATGCTCCTCAGCCCTGGGATCATTGGTCTTTCGAGGTGTCATTGTCCCCTGAGACTCTCCCCTCACACCTGGCTGGTGGCTCACCTATCCCTTCCCTCCCCCTGCCCCCTGGGCTTAAAAGGACACTGAGACCACGTGGTCGGGATTCAGCGGAGCTGTTACCAAGATTCAGAGAGATCTGTGACCCTGGAATAAACTCTGGATTAAACCCTTCGCCGAATCCGTCTCCTTTTCACCTCGCCTACAGCTTTTCCACCAGAGGTTAACTGAGTTTCTACCATGCCTGGACTTGTTCCGAGTGCCTAACTGCAAGTTCCAGCCAGCCAAAGGTGTCTCTGAGGTGAAATACCACAGCTGCCGCCTCTGGTCCAGCAGCAAAGGCCAGACGAGCCCAGGCACGTTCCACCAGGTAATACTGGGATTATATTCCTGCAATAGTGGAGTGATGGAAGCAGACTGGGAACAGCTGGGCCCATTCTGGGAGCAACTGGGATCACTCTGAGGGTGACTGGAATCATGCTGGGATTGACTGGGAGTAACTGGAATGGTGCTGAAAGCAACTGGGAAGAGGTGGGAGTGACTGGGAACAAGCTGGAAGCAACTGGGATAAACTGGGAGAGACAGGGAGTCACTGGGATCATACTGGAGGCTACTGGGGTCATGCTGGCATTGACAGGGAGCAACGGGGATCACACTGGAGGCACTGGAATTGTACTGGGAGTGTCTGGGAGCAACTGGGATTAGACTGCAAGTGACTGGGATCATACTGGGAGTGGGTACACTCATACTGGGATTAGAGCGGCTGTGATTGGACCTTGACTGGGGGTTACTGGGAGCTACCAGGCCCATGCTGGGAGCCAACTGGGGACTTAATTAGAGGAACTGGGAGCAACTGGGATAAAACTGGGGGCAAGTGAACCATGCTGAGGTAATGGGAAGTGCCTGGCAAAGACTGCCAGAATGTTCAGGGCAACTGGGATATACTGGGAGGGTCTGAGACCATATGGTTGTGGGACTGGGACCAGACTGGGAGCGACTGGGAATGTGCTGGGCGAACTGGGAACACGCTGGGGGCAAGTGGGAGTGACTGGGGCTCTGCTGGGAGAGACTGGGATCATACTGGGAGTGCCTAGGACTATGCTAGGGACAGCTGGGAGAACTGGTTCAGCCATCCTGGTCCGGATGGTCCCAGTCTATATTTGATCCCACTCCCTATTTGATCCCAGTCCATATTTAATCCTATTCCATATTTAATCTCAGTCCATATTTGATCTCAGTCCATATTTATCTCAATCCCTATTTGATCCCAGTCCATAGTTGATCCCAGTCCAGTTTATCCCAGTCTGTATGGTCCCAATCCATGGGATCCCAGTCCATATTTGATCCCAGTCTAAATAATCTCACTCCAGTTTATCCCAGTCTGTACAATCCCAGTCAATATTTGATCCCAGTCCATATTTTATCAAGTCCCTGTTTGATCCCAGTTCCTATTTGATCCCAATCAATAGTTGATCCCGGTCTGTATTTGATCCCAGTCCATATTGGATCCGAGTCAGTATGATCCCAGCCCATATTTCATCCCAGTCCATATTTGATCCCAGTCCATATTTGATCCCAGTTCCTAGTCCATATTTGATCCTAGTCCATATTTGATCCCAGTCCATGTTTGATCCCAGTCTGTATCGCCCTGTATTCATCCCAAAAGTCTGGAATTCCATCTCCCAGCCAGGAAAAGATGTTCCCGCCCTTGAAGGCAAATGGAGCAAAATCCTACAGAGACATTTCCCTGCCAGCCTTCAGGACGTCAGCTCCTGGGAGAGGGAATTAAAATAATAATTGGGAAATAAAGTAATAAATAATCAGGGGAGGGTCTGTGGGGACAGAGGGGTCAATTAAATCAAGGCAGGGTCAATTGAATCAGGGAAGGGGTCAATTGAATCAGGGAAGGGGGCAGTTAAATCAGGGGAGGGTCTTTGGTGGCAGAGGGGTCAGTTAAAACAGGGCAGAGGTCCATTAAATCAGGGGAGGGGTAAATTAAATCAGGGGAGGGTATTTGGTGGTCCCTGAGGCAATTAAATATAGGGAGGGTCTCTGGTGGTGCCTGGGTCAATTAAATCAGGGCAGGGTCTCTGGTGGTCCGTGGGTCAAGGGAGACACTGAGAGAGAAACAGAGCAGGCAAAGAGAGGCAGGAGAGAAAAGGGGACTCAAAGACAATGAGCTGAGAAGACGGCACTCTGCAAACAGAACTGCAACGGACTGAACATGAACGGGAGAGAAATCAGTAAGTCTGAGAGCTTTATTTGCTGTCAAATACATCCCACACACCCAGCCCCACACAATCCCCATCATCCCACCACTCTAATTGAGATCCCCCGAAGCCTCTTTTATTGGCCTTAGGATAGAGCAGAGGTATATAGCCCAGGAGCTCTGTCCCCAGGGGAACAGAGAGCCCAGGAGCCCAGCTAGCTCAGGCCAGGCCGCAGGCAAAACCCACAGCAAGTTTAGTGATTATCAGCGAGTGAAAACAGCTCTTTCAGAGTTCAGCTCTAGCTTGCTGGGTCAGTATGCCTTTGGCTCGAGGCTTCAGCAGATGAGAGAGAGGAGGAAGAAGAAAGCACAAGCTGTTCCACGGAGGTAGCTTTATTCGGGGGTCCGTGAAGGGTCTATGCTTCTTCTTCACTGACTAATAGGGTACCGTATACTACTTATATAGCCTTGGCAGGGATCCAAGAACTGACCAATGACAAAGGTTAGGAGTATACATAAATTACCAATAGCTGTAGGTTAACACAATTTTTCCATATGAGGGTACAAAGCTAGGTTTTTTGAGTTGGGGGGTTGGGGAAAACAGGAACTTATCAGATGCTGTGTCAGCATTTCTATTGTTCGATTCTCCAGGGAGCCTTTGCTATACTTACGGAGTTTACTACAACTCCACTTTCTGTTTTTACAAAAAACGCGGTTGCTATCGTTCTTTTGAAACAGTGAAGAAGGCACGAGAACATAGCTAACACAATAACAACCACAAGGAGAATCAACAACATTCCCTTAACCAAAGACACAGCCCATCCTGTTAAACCCCATTGCCCAAAAAGTTCATTGACCTAGTCTGGGATTCTTTCAACTTTCAAGTCCTTCACGAGATCTTTCAGTTTCTGGATGTTCACGTGAATGGATTCCGAGCATGAAGAGAGGTTGAAGCAGCACATTCCTTTGAAGTCTTCACAGCCGTGTCCATGGGCAAGCAGCAGGAAATCAATTGCTGCTCGGTTTTGGAGCGAAGCCTGTCTTGTGGTTTCTTCTTCCTTTAAGAGATCACTTAAGGCTGCAGATGTGGCATTAGCTTGTTTAGTGAGCCAGCACCCAAGGTGATTGATTTCACCGAGGGCTTTCGCTGCAGCTACCCAGGGTAAGAACAGGGAGACAGCAATCTTTTTTGGTTTGTTCCAATCCTATAATCTAGGATCACAATTTTCATCAAATTCAGTGTAGGACCTTTTATGGCGTTTTGATTCACTTTCTTTTTCCCTATTATGTAACAGGGTGATGTTTGGAGTAAGGGCAGAGAGTTTTCCAAGGGTACAGGGACCTCCCTTGCGTCAGGAGGGGATCCCAGCCCATACTCTGTCACCACAGATGAGAAACTTTCCCTTGGGTAATACTTTGGGATGGAGAGAGGACACAGAAATTGCACGAGCCATGTAATTGCACCAATCATGAGAGTTATAGGCTTTATTAATTGGTGATATATCTTTTTGATATGTGTTTTTGTTCTGATCAATTTCTGGACAATTGTTTTTTGGTTGTCTAAAGTAAAATTTGACACAGTATGTGGCCTTGGAGGACCCCAACAGATCCAATTCTTGGGGTTCCTCTCGAGCGTCTGGCAGAATTTTAGTCCACTCGTCCCACGTATCAACCACATTGGGTCTCTTACCTGTGGTGCAGAGTGGTGCCTATAGACAGGTCAGTCATCTGCTACAAAAGGAATTCCCACTAGACATGTGGAAAGTGGGTTATCAATGCTTCCCATGGACAAGCACATGTTGTCCTGTTTTAGTGTTTTTGCTAGGGTTACCCAAACATTATGGCTGGGCTGTGGACTAATCCAACCGAAGGCACACGGTACGGTGAGGAGCATCCAGGCAGCGGTGAGGACAGCACTGACGGAGATATTTTTCATCTTTGGGCAGGACTAGGGCTTCTGATAGGGAATATAAGCAGAATATGTTATCTTTTGTGTTAAGGCTATCTGTGGCCTGGTACAGCAGACTGCTGTTTAGCTTCCAGCTTTGCCTGCTGTCTTATAATGGGGCGGTCTGTTCTTGAGTCTGTGGGTGTTCGGCGACGTCTTCGTCTCCAGGCAGAGCTGGTTTGGTTTTGAGGTGGTCTTGTGTTTGTCTCAGGGGAGTTTTTATCTTCGTCTGCCAGGGAAGTGTTTGCAGTGCCTAGATATGGTTTTACATTTTTCTCTGGGTACCACCTTGGACCGGATGGTAGTAGCACGCACGCATATCCTCTTCCCCAAGTAATCAACTGATGGGGCCCAGAAATTTGGTGTGTTTCAGGGTCTTTCATGAGCACAGGTGGTTTCTCCGTGAGCTTTGCTTGGGTGGTATTTGCAAAGTGGCAAAGTATCGGTGGGTCAGGCTCTGATGCTGTACAGTTCAGGAAGCTGATGACATAGAGAGCCTTGCAAAGTCTTTCCACTGGAGATGTGATTCTCGTGTCTGTTCTGTTGATCGAGGACTCTTTTGAGGGTTTGATGTGTCCTTCCCACGATGGATTGTCCTGTGGGGTTTACAGGTAAGCAGGTCTTGTGTGCTATGTCCCATTCATTGAAGAACTCCTTTAACTTGTGGGAGGTATAGGCTGGTCCATTATCTGTTTTAATCTCCTTTGGTACCCCCAGCGCAGCAAAAGCGAGGAGAAAGTGTTTTATTGTATGTATGGCATTTTCTCCTGCATGTGATGATGCAAAAACTGCTCCTGAAAACGTGTCGACCGAAACATGTACATATTTTGACATTCCAAAGGGTGCAAAGTGAGTTACATCTGTCTGCCACAGCTGGCAGCTATTCAGACCTCTGGGATTGACTCACGACCCCATAGATGGTATGTGGTAGTTCTGACAGTTCGGACATGTAGCCACAATAGCTTTTGCCTGATCGTTTGAGAGCTTAAACATTCTCATAAGGGCAGGTATATTTTGTTGAAAAAACGCATGTGACAGCTTTGCCTGGGCAAAGATGTTAGGAACATTAGCAGTTTCTGCTGCCATCGCTAATGCATCTGCTTTTCTGTTGCCTTCTGCAACAAAACCTGGGAGGTCTGTGTGAGACCTCACATGCATTATGTGGCAAGGTTGCTTTCTGTGGGAGATCAGGTGCATTAATTTAGAGAGCAGTTGGTACAATTTTGGATTAGAAACCTCTTTGAGAAGAGCATGTTCTGCTCTCATAACTATTCCAGCAACATAAGCTGGATCTGTAACCAGATTGAAAGGCTCATTTTTAAATTTTTCAAAGGCTCTGACAACAGCTGCTACTTCTGCAATTTGTGGTGATCCTTCCACAATTTCTATGTCAGATTGCCAATCTTGTGTTTGGGGGTCTCTCCAAGTAATCACTGACTTGTGGGAAGACCCTGAGCCATCTGTAAAGATGGTTAGAACCTTGAGAGGTTTTCTACTTTGGATTTGTTTTGGAACCAAATGGAAGGTTACATTGTGGTTTAAAAGTTTGTGTTTTGGGATCTCCGCTGGTGTTCGGCCTGTGTAACTGTCCAGGGTGAACTGGAGGCTGGCATTGGTCTGAATCAGATCCTCAAAGTCTGTGATGGTTATTGGCAAATATATATATTTGAAATCACAACCTGAAAGAGAGCAAAGGCAAGTCCTAGCCTTTTTTATTAAATGTGCTATGACCTCCTGGTAGGTGGCAATTGTCTTTGTAGGCTGGCTACTTGTGAAGACCCATTCCAGTATCAGCAAAGGATCTCGCAGCTGAGGGTCCCATTGGAAAATCAGTCCATGGAATCAGGGTGCTTTTCCCAGGATGATGAACTGGAAAGGCAGGCTGGGCTCATAGCGATGTGCTTTGCGTGAAGACAGGGCTTCCTGGACTTTGGTGATGGCACCTCTGGCTTCTTCTGTGAGAGTACAGGGAGAGTCCAGTTCCTTAGGTCCACGAAGAAGGTTGAACAAGGGAGCTAGGTCCTCTGATGTAATTCCTAGCAGTGGACGTACCCAGTTGATGGATCCGCACAGGCTGTGTAAGTCCCTGAGGGTTTTTGGGTCGTCATTTATGGTGAGCTGCTGGGGTACAATGGTTCTTTCCCAGATCTGGGCTCCAAGGTAGTTCCATGGCTTGGTGTACTGGATTTTGTCCTCACGAATCTCCATTCCTGCCTTTTCTATGGCTTCAATAGTCTTTTTAACTGTGTTGTCCAAGTAAGCCTTATTTGAAGCACACACCAGGATGTCATCCATATAGTGGTAGATGATAGCGTCTGGAAATTATTTCCAAATGGAAGACAGGATGTGAGCCACATACTACTGGCAAATACTCGGCGAGCATTTGAGACCCTGAGGAATAAAACGCCAATGATATCTTTTGAGCGGAGCCTCCCTGTTAAGAGAAGGAACGGAGAAAGCAAACCTTGGAGCATCGTCTGGATGCAATGGGATGCTGAAGAAACAGTCCTTAATGTCTATGATAACAAGAGTCCAGTCTCTAGGCAGCATCGATGGGGAGGGCAGGCCAGGTTGGAGGGGGCCCATGTCCTCGATGACCTCGTTGATTCTGCAAAGGTTGTGCAGAAGCCTCCACCTGTTTGTCCCAGGCTTTGGTATAAACAAAGACTGGAGAGTTCCAAGGGCTGTTGGACTCTACGATGTGGCCTTTTTTGAGCTGTTCTTCCACGAGCGTGTGTAGGGCGCACAGCTTGGCTTTCTTTAGGGGCCACTGCTTGGTCCAGATTGGCTTGTGACTTTTCCAGGTGAGACGTGTTGTTTCTGGCAGTGCGCGTACTTCAGTGGCCCCAATCAGAAATCCTGAGTGGGAATACGTAGGGAAGCTCCCCACTGGGATAGAACGTCTCTACCCCAAAGGGTGATGGGGGCCCTTACCACGAATGGACGGATGGTTGCCAGCTTGCCTTCAGGCCCTTCAACGAGGATGTTGTGTTTGCTTCTCATGGATACTGTAGTTCCTCCAATCCCTGAAATCATACCTGCGACAGGTTGTAGACCCCAGTGTGCTGGCCAATCTGCGCGGGCGATGATGGTCACATCAGCACCGGTGTCCAGCATCCCTAGTAGGTGGGTCTTCTCTCCTTTGCAGGAGAGGCCACACTCGATGGTAGGCTTGGATGGTCCCATGACTTGTGCCCACATAACTGTAGGGTTGAGAGGAATCTTTTCCCTGTGATTATTTGGGAGTAGAAAGGCTTGAGCGATTGGCGTTCCCTTTGAAAGAAAAAAATGGAAAGTCTATGCAGTATACTTGGACAAGGATCTCTTGTCCCGGCTACACCGTTAGCACTTCTGGAACAACAAATATTTCTTTTGGACTATTAAGAAAATCACCTATAATTAAAATGTCTGAAGAACTCCCTTTAGGTCCATATTTTCCTGTGGGAACACGGTGAACATTGTTATTATTAAAGTCAATGGACAAAGCTGTTACCAGTGGCCAGCGGGTACCCATCTGGGTTGCTCCATGGGTTGGATCCTCTTCTTGTGGTCCAGAGCGGCCTGGGTTGGTGTGTGGTTGGGTCTGGATGGCCTTTGATTTGTCATCCTCGCCCGGGGCTCCTCGACCGGGCTGCGCCAGGCATTTCCCAGACGCTGCTGGTAACGCTGCTGAAACTGAGGCCTTTGATAAGAGTTACGGTGATATCGGGGAGGTGACCTCTGAGGACAGTCCTTTATGTAATGTCCAAGATCCCCGCAGTGATAGCATTTAGCTTGATCTTTTGAAGTGATTACGGCATATGCACCAGAAACTCCTTCAGCAATACCCTTAGCAACTGCCTGGGCCACTGTATTTTCAGTGGACATGTGGCGTGTACAGCATTCCAGCATTTGCTCTATGGTAGGCTCTGTGTCCACCGGTAAAGATCGCAAAATTGCCTTGCATTTTTCATTTGAGTTACTGAAAGCAAGCTTACATAAGAGTTCCTTCCTTGCCTCTTTGCTCTCTGTTTCTCTAGAGTATCTCTTAGTCTGTCCACAAAACTAATAAAACTTTCGTTAATGTACTGTTTAAAAGTAGAAAAATGCATTGTTGGCATTGACTCATTCTGCATAAGAAGCAAGGAAGTTTTAGCTGCGACTGAGATATCCTGCAGTGCATCTTTATTCAAGGTTTCCAATTGTTTGGCTGTTTTTTGTAAGTCTCCTTCGCCAGTGAGCTGAACTACCGTAAAGTCAGTCTTGTTAGCATCTGCAGCATATGAGTCTGATGATGTTTTTAATTGTTTTTTCCAATGCCTGTCCCATAACATATATTCTGCTGGGGACAGGAGGCACTGTGAAATATTTTTTATATTGTGGGGAAGTAAAACGTGTGCAGAGAACATGGCTTCTAAGAAATTTCTAAAGATACGTGAACTACCCCCATGTTCTTGGGGGGTATCTTGTTCATGTTTGGCTATGTTTCTTAATTGTACTAATTCCTTATTTGAAATAGCTTTCCAAGTCTTTATATTTGACTCCCCACCATTCCTTCCCTGTCTGTATTCTACTGGGAAAGCAGTAATTTTCTGAGCCAGTTCCCAATTTCCAGTTTTAGTAGCTTCTATCTTAATAAGTGCCCATGGATCAGTATACATATTATCAGAATCAGAGTCACTGCCAGTGCTGTCGTCCTCTGAGGAGGACTGATGCAGGGATGCTGTCCGTGACTTGTGCTTTTTCCGACACTTGGAAGCATTTTCCAATGGTTTCAGTGGCTGGCTAGGAGCTAATAATGTTGGAGCAGGGGTATTAGCAGAGCAAGAGCAGGGCTGGGGGGATGCGTGGGAGCAGGGGGCTGGACAGGGTGGGAGTGCCAGCATGAGGGATTCGGAGCTGAGCAGACAGCAGGGCCGGACCGGGATACCACCTTTACGGGGAGGTCTGTTGTTACCGTGCATGTGCAGTTTTCCTCTGCTGTCCCGGGGGGGGAAGGAGGGGCGGGGCCGCGGTGAGAGCAGCCAGAGCCGGCGGGATGGTGGGAGCGGCCGGAGGGGGCGGAAAGGACGGGGGGAGACACACGCGAGCTCGGCAGCAGCGGCAGCGCGGCTCGGGAAGGCATCGGGAGGGGCCACAGCCGCAGCGGGGATGGGACGGTGTCGCGATCCGTCCGGTGGGCGGATAACGCGGTGATTTTAGGATGCAAAATAACCACCAAAGGCACAGGGGATTTGCAGTAACAAAATCAACAAATGTAATTTTTACTGAAGTAACCACAACAGAAAATGCATTGGTAAGGGAAGTCAGGGAGGAAAAGGGAAAAGATAAGGAAAAGAGGGAGGAAAGAAAGGGGGATGGGAATAGCTACCGAAACGTGATGCTGCTTCGAGGGGTCCAGCCGCCGAAAAGCTCGCCAGGACACGGCCGGGGAGAGCTCAAAGGCACAGCTGACCAGGGGCCCCAGTTATACTATTTTTCATTGGGGGAAGGGGACCGCCGAGACAAAGGTCTCCAGAGGAAAAGGAATAGGGGTACACAAACTCAAGCCAGGCAACAGGGTACGGACTATTGTTTTCATGGCCCAGGGCTTGCACCTGGGCTTGCTCTGGGCAACTCTTCCCCCATTGCACACCTCCCCCGAGTCAGGGGGGTTCAGTCCCAGTCTCTGGAAGAACGTGCGAGGGGGGTTTCCTGCACAGGAGTTTTTGGCTTGATTCCAGGGTGAAGAAGCTTGCATTTCTGCTTGTCTGTCACAATGGTTGGGAGTGGGCAAGGGGGGTCTTCTCTCGGGAAGGGACCACTCCAAAGCTCAGACCAGCCAGGCCAGGGGGGGTGAGGTAAAAGTCAAAGTCCATTGTTCTGAAGGGCAGGACGCCCCCTTCGAGTTCAGCGTAGCGTACACAGCACCTGTAGAAACAGTGAGCTAAGAGGCACATGACTTTTCCTTTCACTGGCTCGAACAGTGTCTAACTTTTCGGTGGTCTTTTCATGGCAATCGTGAGGCAAAAATTGAGGATATTTCGGACAGACTCTCACAGGCGGGACCGAAGTACCGGGCCGGCACGCAAGTGGGAGCGGTGGACACGGCAGGCGCGGGGCAATGGAGAGTGGCAGAGACAGCATGAGCTGGGCTGGGGCTGGGGAGCGCGGCAGAAACAGCGGCGGGAGCGGGGCCGGGGCCGGGGAGTGCGGCGGGGGGGGGTGGGGGCGGGCAGAACCGGCACGGCCGTCACGGGGGCGGGCGGGGCGGCGGGAGGGGCGGTGGGCACTGCGGGGGTGGGCGGGGCCGGGAAGGCGGTGACGGGAGGAGCCGAAGGCACTGCGGGGGGGGGGCGGGCGCCGTAACGGAGGGGGGAAGCTGAAATAAACAGGGCAGGAGACTTTTTCTCCTTTTAATGCCTTTATTAAAATGATCAGCTCAGGATTAAGGGGTGGCTCGGAGGATCTGCAGCGTCTGTCGAGTCTCCCAGCGTGATGCCGAGGAGGCAGATAATTCACAACTCTGTCCACTATAGGGAGAGCTGGGTATCCAGTCTTTGAGGTATTACCCGGAATTTGACCTGACTCCGACTAGCCCCGGGGGTACTGCGGCTGGGACGACCACCGAGCTCAGGGTGAGGGCCCACGAAGGTCTTCAGCCATTCAGCCATTCAGCATCTCGTTCCTCACACTTGGACGCTATTTTAATCTTCTAATTTCTCTGTTGGCTCGCCGTTTTGGGTTTTTTTTTCTGTCCATCTGTAGCAGTCCCAGCATGCATTGGAGGGGAATTTGCATGTTCTCTGCCCCTGCTTCTCATTCTTGGGGAGATCTCGCCTTTGTTGCCCTAGGAGACGATATCAGCCCAGCTCCGCTAAGGTTTTCTACTAATACAAAGAGAGCCATTAGCACTAATGGCTCGCGATTACCATAACAAACAATCACCTTCCCAGCTAAACCAGTTTGGTCAGTTTTTCAACAAGCAAGTTCTGCTCTGGAAAAAAAGCTTTTTAAAACTTTTCTTTTACAAAAAAAAAACACTGGCAAAATTTTGTTCATAACAGGAGCGCCCACGCGGGGGTGGGGGGGGGGGGTGAAGCCGTTGCAGAGGGAGGGGGGAGCGCTGCGGGGGAGGGGAGGCAGAGGCAGGAAACGGCCCCCGGGAGCAGGGGCGAGGGGGAAGCCGAGTCAGAGGAAGGGGGGATGTGTGCAGTTAAAGATAAGTCCAGTGGCGGGGAGTTGGGCTGCACATACGCCGCAGAAGGGGGGTGGGGGAGGGAATCGTATTGGGCAGCGTAGCCTCTGCCGTGGGGGGGTGGGAGGGGGGGCTGGGGAGAGCTGCTTGGCCTCGGTCTTGGAGGAGACAGAGGCGGGGGAGAGGGGGGCATTAGGACCCAGGGTGGCTGAGGTATGCAAGGCGCATTCCTTTGAGTTCTTATCAGTAGTATTTGCATTTGAAGGAGGGGTGTCTCTTAGAGATAAGATTTTTTCTTTGTTAAATTTTTCTACGGTTTTAGTTATACATGAAATAAAGGTCAAAATTTAGTTGGAAAAATGTCCTGTTTTGTTTGAGAAACATAAATTGTATTTCCAACCTTATCCCAGAAAGAATTTTCAGTTTGTTTAGAAAATTTACTGGTATTGAAGGAAAACTTATTAGCAGAGAAGATTTCTAAAATAGTTAAATATAACTCTCTCTCGGTGTTACTCAGAGTACTAACAGAATTACCCATTTTAAATTCCCTTCCATAGAGAAAAACGAGAAAAAAAAAAAAAAGAAAAAAAAAGGAAAAAGGTTTCAGAGGGGCCAAAAATTAGGCACACAATTTAAATTATACTTACTTCCTAGGGCCCGAAGTCTGTGGAAGGGTCTCTGCTGTGTCAGCTCTCCTCGGAACTTTTATCTCGTTCAGATGTAGGTGTTGAGGGTTGAACTGACCCACTTGGAGAAAGGGTTCTTCTAAAACGGAAGTCCCTTCACCAGCGGAGCAGGCTCCCGACTGGCAATTACAGAAAATACCTCGGGGGTCTTTTCGTTGCTCAAAGACGGTTTTGTCTTCTTCGGGTGTCCACTTAAAGCCTCTTTTATTGGCCTTACGGTAGAGCAGAGGTATATAGCCCAGGAGCTCTGTCCCCAGGGCAACAGAGAACCCAGCTAGCTCAGGCCAGGCCGCAGGCAAAACCCACAGCAAGTTTAGTGATTATCAGCGAGTGAAAACAGCTCTTTCAGAGTTCAGCTCTAGCTTGCTGGGTCAGTATGCCTTTGGCTCGAGGCTTCAGCAGATGAGAGAGAGGAGGAAGAAGAAAGCACAAGCTGTTCCACGGAGGTAGCTTTATTCGGGGGTCCATGAAGGGTCTATGCTTCTTCTTCACTGACTAATAGGGTACCGTATACTACTTATATAGCCTTGGCAGGGATCCAAGAACTGACCAGTGACAAAGGTTAGGAGTATACATAAATGACCAATAGCTGTAGGTTAACATGATTTTTCCATATGAGGGTACAAAGCTAGGGTTTTTGAGTAGGAGGGTCGGGGAAAACAGGAACTTATCAGTTGCTGTGTCAGCATTTCTATTGTTCGATTCTCCAGGGAGCCTTTGCTATACTTAGGGAGTTTACTACAATCCCTCAACTCTAAATCACGTCTCAGCCCCATCTCAGCCTGGTGGCTGCGGAATCGAGTCAGTTTGGCATGAGACTGAGTTTTTTGAGGTGGGTTTCAGCCCTTTTGGGGTAAGATTGAGCTGTTTTCATGGGGATTTGAGGTGAAAGATCCATCCCCCTTGGCTTTTGGACTGCAGAGAGAGGGAGAGGATAAAAAAATTAATGTGAAACGAAAAGTAGAAGCGGCCAGGTGTGTTCCCAACATGGACCACAGGAAATGGGAGTGACCAGGGCTGTGCCCAAAGTGCCTCCTCCAGTGGGGGATGGAGCTGGAGCAGCGCACGAAGCTCTGCCTGCACTCGGGGCACTCGCAGGGCTTCCCTTACCGGTGCCTCCGTTGGTGTCGGGTCAAGTTAGAGCTGCTGGAGAAGCTCTTCCCACACTGGGGACACTCGTAGGGCCTCTCCCCAGTGTGGATGCGCCGGTGCCTGATGAGGTTGGAGTTCTGCTTGAATCCCTTACCACAGTCGAGGCAGCGGAAGGGCCTCTCCTCTGTGTGAATCCGATAGTGCAGGAGGAGACTGGAGCTGGTCTGAAACCTCTTCCTGCATTTATCGCACTCGTAGGGCTTCTCCCCTGTGTGGATGTGCCGGTGGGTGACGAGGGTGGAGTTGTCCCTGAATCCGTTCCCACAGTCAGGGCATTGGAAGGGCCTCTCCTCTGTGTGACTCTGATAGTGCCGGAGGAGATGGGAGCTGGTCTTAAATCTCTTCCCACACTTGGAACACTCATAGGGCCTCTCCCCACAGTGGGTCATCTGGTGCGTGATCAGGTTGGAGTGCTGGCTGAAGCACATTCCACAGTCGGAACATTTGTACGGCCTCTCCCCAGTGTGGGTCCTCTGGTGCTGGATCAGGTTGAACCTCCGGCTGAAGCTCTTCCCACACTCCCCACACTCGTAGGGCCTCTCCCCAGTGTGGGTCCTCTGGTGATGGATCAGGGCGGAGCTCTGGCTGAAGCTCTTCCCACACTCCCCACACTCGTAGGGCCTCTCCCCAGTGTGGGTCCTCTGGTGCTCAATCAGGCTGGAGCTGTGGCTGAAGCTCTTCCCACACTCCCCACACTCATGGGGCTTCTCCCCAGTGTGGATCCTCTGGTGATGGATCAGGTGGGAGCTCTGGCTGAAGCTCTTCCCACACTCCCCACACTCGTAGGGCCGTTCCCCAGTGTGGGTCCTCTGGTGCACGATCAGTTTGGAGCTCCACCTGAAGCTCTTCCCACACTCCACACACGTGTGGGGCTTCTCCCCATCATGGAGCTGCTCATGCAGCACCAGCTCCGAGCTCTGGCTCCATCTCCGGCCGCCTTCCTGGCCCAGGCTGGCTCTTTCCCCCTCAGATCCCCGCCAGCTGTGTTTGCAACCCCTCCTCGTGTGGCATCTCTGGGCCTTTTCCTCCCCGTTGGCTTCCTGTGCCGTGGAGCCGCTCAAAACGGCCTCTTCCACCAGGTTCTGCCGCGGGCATTTGTCCTCCCTGCTCTCCATGCTCAGCTCCTGCTCTGGGGGAGGAAGGACAAGGACACGATGGGATTTGCCTCCGTGCCACAGGCAAGGGCAAGGAGATCCCCCCAGGGCTGAGCTGCAGCCGGGGCCGTGCTGGGCTGGGAGATGCAGCAGCACAGAGGGGAAAGGGGCACTGACTTCCTCCTCACCTGCCTCAGTGTCCCGGGGCATCTTCCTCTTCCTCGCAGCCTCCCTGGGGTTGGAAATGGGAAATCCTGGTTTGGGGAAAACAAGGGATGAGCACGTTTGTAGGAGCGTCGGGGGGTAGGACGGTCGGGAGGGACGGAGACGAGAGATCTCTGCAGCCAGGTCGTGGAACTTGCGGTTTATTGCAAAGGGCCTGGGGGCAGGGCCCTGCTGGGAGCTGCCAGCCACAGCTCGGAGCAGGCCCGAGAGAAGAGAGGGGTGGAGAGGATGAGAGGGGAAGAGAGTAAGAGAGTAAGGTTCCCTTTACAACACAATAAATCTGCTTCTGTGTTGAATATTCCATTTCTCACTAACTAATCTAGTACAAGATACAAATCCTAGAGCATTTACATAGTCCGTAAGAATCATTACATCACCATACTGTGTTATATTTCAAACCCTAAAAACTCCTCTTTGGACCCCTTCTGCTGAGCTAGTGGGGTCTGCTCTGAGCCTTGGATCTGTCTGCAAGCAGATGGAATTGTTCCATCAAAAGGGGATTACCTTCAGTTGGGCAACACCATTGTTTTCCAGTTGGTAACAAACTAAGGGATCTCAAAGTTTGCTTTCATTTCAATCGTCCTTACACTTTATACATTCTCAAAACCTTTTGCCAGACAATCATATTTATAAGGCTTTCCTGTTTCATCTTCCCCAACACACATTGAGTCTGAAGGTCCCTCTGCCCGAGTCCATCTCTACAAGTCAGCGGCCATCTGGGCTCCAGAAAACCTCCCAAACACCAAGATTCAGCCCTGAAAAAGCCTCCCAGGAGTTCCCTGTCCCTGGTCCCTCCCCTCTGATGTTCAGGGGTTCCTCCCTGTCCCACCTGCTGGGGTCACGCTCGAATTGGGGGTCCCCCTTCTCCTTGGTGCCCGCCCTGCCCAGGCTGCTGGCAGTCCCAGCAATGCCAAAAGCTCCCCCCGCTTCGCTCTCCCCATTTTGGGATGCCGGGGCTTTTTGGGCTGCCGGGGTCCGTTCTCCCCTCATTCTCTGCTTTGGGCTGTGAATGAGAGGAGGGCTGGTTGTCCCAGACCTGCCAAGTGAGTGCTGGAGTCTCCCGTGCTGCGTTTCCGACTTTCCTCGAGGGAAGCGGCCAGTAAAGAGACGCAGCGAGTGATCAGAGGAGTGAGAGAATCCCCCGGGGTAACTGGGACTGGGTCTCAGGGAGGGGTTGGACCCCTCGGAGGAAGGGAGCAGAGGAGTTTCCGAGCCCAATCCACTAGGAAATGGGACAAAAGGGGCTCCTAAAAATTCTGCTGGGTTGAGGGATAAGAGTGCCCAAGAGCATCCAGAATTAAAACCTGCTGCGTTGAGGGATTAACATTCCAAGAGCATTCGGGGTTAAGCAAAATTCTGCAGGATTGAGGATATGCTCAAGAGCATCTGGGGTTGGACAACACAGCTGGGTTGAGGGATATCCAAGAGCACTGGGACTGGCCAGAAACACCTAAAATTGTAACAGGTGATGTGAAAGTAAAAGGCACCTTATTGTTGTCTTGTTGTGTGTGAGAGTGAGTCACACACAAAATCAGCCTCAGCTTCCCGGGCGGCTGGGAAGGGGGGGCTGTGGAAAGAGGAGTGTGTGACTGCAAACAGGCCATTGTCCCTTGGGTGGGAGGGGGCTGTGGCATAAGGTACAGGTGACCTGCAAAGGGGCCATTGTCCCCCGGGCGTGTGAGGGGGCCGTGGCTGAAGAGTGTGAGTGACACAAATCAGCCTCACAGGGGAACGGGCACCGGATGCAGCAGAGTCAGGGCCCTCCCAGGAGGCCCCGAGATACTGAGACCCAGAGGCCAACCCCAAGGCCAGGGGGGCCACAGGGACCCGCCATTCTCTGTCAACAGGGATCCACTTTGTGTCCTGAGGGTGTGAAAGAATGGCTGGAAGTGAATGAGAAATAAAAGTGAGTGAATGTAGATGAATGAAAGTACAGGTAATGTGGATTGTGCATTTTAAGCTTCACTATATCTCCTTGGAGGGAGGTGTATTGTACTGAAAGTAGTGTGAGAAAATTTTTTTTATTTTTATGTGTGTAGTTGAAAGAAAAGTGGTATTTAGGTTGTTAGTGAAATGAAAAACAGGCAGAAGATGAATAGATAAGATCTTGAAAAATGAGACAGAAAAACAGTAAGTTGGGAAAAAAAAAGGAAAAAACAATAGTCCTTTGGAAGTTATGTTAGCTAACAGAGATACAACTCCTTGCAAAAGGAGAAAATACAGGGTTATGTAGTAGCTGATGGGAAAAACATGCAAACTATGGAAAACGGGAAATTAACCTTAAACTAGTAAGCTCAAACTTGTGAATTATATACTTAAAAATGAGCACTAGAATATTTAACAGAAAATAAAGGAGCCATATATAGAGATTCAAGGTATGCCTTTAGAATAGTACATACCTTTAAAAATTTGGAAAAGAAAAAGATTACTTAATTCAAGAAGAAAAGGATTAGTACATGAGGAACTTATTTTAGAGGTTTTAGAGGCATTACAATTACCTAAAAGAGACAACTATAGTACATATTAAGGAACCCCAAAAGGGAAAGACCGCAGAAAGAAGAGGAAATAATTTGGCAGATCACAAAGCTAAGGATGCAGCAGAAAATGGAGCTGAAAGAGTTATGTTAATATGAACTCCAAACGAGGAAAAACTGGAAATCCCAAAGTTTAGGGAAGCCGAGAAAAAAGAATTATACAAGACAGGAAATGAACAAGATAAATCAGGGAAATGGAAACTTCTTGATGGAAGACAATTACTTAATAAAATGTGCTTACTAGGAAAATATTGGAAGAAATGCATCAGAAAACTCACTGGGGTACTCAAGCTTTGTGTGATCATTTTCTAAGGAACTATGGGTGCACTGGGATTTTTGGAGTAGCAAAGCAAATAACTGAATGATGCTTAATTTGCCAAAAGATAAATAAAAAGGTGATGAGAAAAACAACATTTTCGTGAGGAGGTCGTGAGTTAGCTCATCCACCATTTCAAAGTATCCAAGAAGAAGTTTAGATTTCTTAGGCTCTGGATTTATTTGTAAAATAAACCCATTTAATCTAGAAGAAAGAGAATATGCCATGTGTTAGACAGGAGATTTTAGGAGAATAAAAATCTTTAAAGTATCAGGAACACCCGAGAAAAAACAAGAAAAGAAAAAGAGGAAATGAAAGGGAGGGGAACAAGAGGAAAAATCAGAAAGAGAGTGGGATCCTCTGCAGGTCTTGCCCCCTCCGTTGGCGGCCGAGGCGCCTGTCCCGGGTCCCGGCTCGCTGCCCGCCTCAGCTCCGCCTGCCCCGGTTTCCATCCCAGCTGCGGGCTCACTGCCCAGGGCAGCTCCACCTGCCCCGGCGCTGTCGCTGAATTTGTGTGCCCTGGTCCCACGGCCTGGCCCGCGGCCGCTCTGCCGGCCATGCTGGGGAAGATGGGGCTTGCTCTGTCCTGCCGCCTGCTCCGAGCTCACCGCGCCGACCGCACCGAGGGGGGGTCCCAGCCATCCCATCCCCGGCTGCCCTGCCCGTGCCAGCTGCGCTGGGCACCGCCGCTGCTGCCGGGCTCTCCCACCTGCCTTTGCTCTGCCGGGAGCTGCCGGATCAGCCGCCAGGAGCCATCTGGGGGCTACCCACGCTCCGGCTCGGGCTCCACGGGAAGATCCCCCTCTGGCGATTCCGGCAGCAGACCCTGCCCACACTCCGACCCAGCCTCGGCGGGATATCCTCCCCTGACCACCCCATCCTGCTCTGAGTTACGTCCCCTTGGTAACCACAGCTCCGGCTGTGCAGGGAAACTCTCTCTCTCTACAGGAAGCACCTTATCGAAACACTAGGAGCTCAGTTAAAAGGCAGCCCTCTCCAAATTCTTTCTCAAAACACGGCAGAAAGGCTATAGAAGGTAAAAAAGTGACAGAGTCAGATGAAGGGATTGGTCTATTTCCGTTCAGAGAGGTTCCCATGGGAGGGATGCGCTGCCCTGCCCCGCGGCAGCCACCAGCGCCCCTGCCGGCCGTGCCCGGAACTGCACCCAAGGGGAAAGCGCCGCAGCCCAAAGGCCGGGACTGGCTCCGGGCTCTGGTTGCTCTCAGTGCCGGAGCTGCTGTTGTTTCTTTGCTTTATTATACACACTAGTAAAGAACTGGTATTCCTATTCCCATATCTTTGCCTGAGAGCCCCTTGATTCCACTATTCTAAAAATTAGGAGGGAGGGGGTTTGCATTCTCCATTCCAAGAGAGGCTTTTTCTGCCTTCCCCAGCAGACACCTCTCCTGTAAAGCAAGACAAGCACCCACAGGCACTGAGCGGGGCTGCAGGAAGGCCAGAAGAAGGCCCTGCAGCACTTGGGCACAAAGGCACAGCAGGTGAATGCAAGAAAGGAGCAGAAAATGGCCAAGCTGAAGGCAAAGGCCAGGGCAGAGCTCCTACAGCCCCTGAGGGATCAACCCCAGGGCCCAAGGGGGCCCCAGCACCCAGGGCACGGGCTCGGCCACAAGCACCTGGCACAGGCATTGCCCTCCTCGCCAGGGGAGAGCCCACCCAAACAGCCCCTGGCAAGGAATCAGGGCTCCAGCTGCAGGGCACAAGGACACTGCAAGTACAGACAGCAGCACCCTCAGGACCAGCAAGTCCACCCCTGGATGGACATGGATGGGCAGGGCTGTCACAGCTCCCATCACACCAGGGACCCTCCACACTGGAGCCCTTGAGAACATTCAGATGGGTCTACATTGAGAGGAGGCATTTTCTGATGGACACAGGGGCCTCTGAATCCACTCTCAATCTCAGACCCAAGAAGGAAAATGCTAAAAATATGTTTGATTACTGAGGGGATGAGTGGGAATAATGTATGGTTTTATTCAACTACTCTTAGTAGATCCGGGAGATGGATTTGAAATGCGTGAATTTTTATTTGCTCCTAATTGTTATCATGATTTACTGGGAAGGGATTTGATCGCTAAACTCGGAACACAAATTAATATTATAAAAGGTGATAGAGAGGCCAGTTCTGTTGTATCACTGTGTCAAATGTCCGGCAAGGCCAATGCTGAAGTGAACCCAGAAGTGTGGGCAGCCCCAGGGAAAGAGGGAAAATTAGATATGGAGCCTCTCCAAAGCACTCTGAAGCAACCAGGACAAGTGGTGTCTAAAAGCAACACCCTGTTCCAGGGCAGGGCAGGAAGGGGAATCAGACAAAGCGCAGGTCACCGCCCCATGCTCAGCTCAACCCGTGGAGCTGTGGCTGCTTGTGAGAGCCTGGCACTGAAATGCCCTGAGCAGGAAGGCTTCAATATCTTCTGCTGACACCATGGCACCTAACAGGGGGCAAAAGCAATTCTCACTGCTTCAGCAACCACTGGATCAGATATCAAGAGATATTCTCCCACAGGAAGCTGGGCTGGCACAGAGCCTGCCCTGGGACTTTGCTGCTGCCAACACCCAGCCAGGACATCGGCTCCTGCCTAAGGAGAGCAAAGCAGCACCACTGGTGGCCAAGTGGCCCATGCCAAGTGGCCCTGAGGCCAGAAACAGCCGCCAGCACAGCTCAGCACGGGGGACCCCTCAGCCTGGCCTCAAGGGCTCTGCAGCCCCGGAGATTTGCACTTCCCGCCCCCAGCAGGAGGATGGGAGGCCGCCCCTGAGCCTGCCCTGAAGGCAACGCAGCAGCAGCCAGGGCTCCACAGCGGGCCAAGCCCCTGCACCTGCCCACACATCCTCTGCTGGAATCCTCTGCAATCCTGGCCACCCTCCTCTGCCAGCTCCAGCCACTGGGGCCAAGCCTTGCTGCCACTGCTGCAGCTCCAGCGCTGCCTGGGCCTGCACTGCCACAGCTGCTGGGCAACACCAGGGCACAATTCCACTCTGGGGCTCACTGACACCCACACTCTGGCCTGCCTGCCATTGCACTGCTGCTAAATGTACCCATTTTGGTTCTTTTAAATCTTCTTTCTCTGCTCAGGCTTGGTTTTCTTTGCCTTGGGGAAAGGAATTTTAAAGGGTTGTTTTAAGGCATCTCACACCACTCAATGGAGATGAGTTTAACATCTCAACAGACTGGGAATAGCCCAAAAGACACCCACAGAGATAACGACCAGCAACAAAACATCAAGGCCCAGCAGCAAACAGCAACCAACAGCTCCCCCAGACACTGCCCCCCGCAGAGATGGAGACACCTGGTCTGGAAAAGGCTCAGAAGGAAATCCAGGAGTGTGGACCGAATTCACATCAGAGGCAAAGAAATCCGGGTCCAACAGGAAACCAAATACTAAAAACTTACACAACTTGGAAGCAATGAACATTAAAGCAGTGGATTTACATTGGTTCAGACTACATGAAGTTCAGGAAAAATCCAGTAAAACTCACATGGCATGGAATGATTTTCTCTGCACAGCCAGGCTATGTGTGAAAGAAATTATTTCTGTTGCACATCCTGGCCAGAACTAAGGCATGCCTTGACTCTCTAACACTAAAGAGATTCTTGGAGAGGTTTTCTTTTCCCTGCAGTTTGAGTGACAAAATTACAACCTGAGAAAAATTTTCCATAATATTCCCACTTTATATTGTCAGGTAGGTTTAGGACACAATGGTGAGAATCAGTTTTGGTCTGGGTTTTTCCATGTTCGCCTTTATGTTGCATTGGCAAAATTGAAGAGCTTTACTTGTAATACTTTTAACTCGTAAATAGTTAATACTTTTTTTTTAAAAAAGCAGATTCTGGGGGGGGCCCACTAGTGACCCATCAGATGGCTGCCCTGGAAGAGAAGCTTCATTCCAGGCAGCCTGCAGAGGAGCTTTAGAAATGCAAATGAACACTGCTGGGCAAAGCCTGGACAAGGTACCTGGGTCTCTTGCCTGGGGCAGCAATTGGGCTGATTCCCTCTGCCCCTCACCCCAAGCTCTGCCTGCTTGCACTGATGGAATTCCCACAGCTCAAGGCAGAGCCCAGGGTGAGGAGATCTGACCCTGCAACAGAAACGGGTGAAGCTGCAAAGGGAAACAGCAAATGGAGAATGTTGGGAAAACTTCAGTATAAATAAATGGGAGGGGAATCATCCCTCTGCCCACTCCAACATGTGCTGTCACTCTCTATGTTATATAGGGTATATCAGAGCACTGGGGATTTTTTGCTACCAAAAATTCAGGGAAATCAATTTAGAATCCAAGTATTTGATGATTTAATTACAGAAAAGCAGTCAATTGATGCAGCCCTGGCTGCAGAGAGCAGCCCAAAATGGGGAAAAGATGAACGGCCAGCAGAACAAATCCTACAACACCATGGACCAGCCCCTGGGAACCCGAACCAATTCATATCAGGAGCCACAGAACCCATTTCTCATTTCAATGCCATCATTAGATTACAAGCTGTCCTCGGAATAACCAACCAGACAGCTCCAGCTCCTGACCTTCCTGCTGACCAATCCACTGAAATGAGGAACACAACACTTCACCATGGGATGGGATCAGATCATCTGTTAGCAGAAAAAAGAGGAGTTTGTGGAAAATTAAATGACTCAAACTGCTGTTGACAAATAGATTATAAAGGAAAAGTGGTAACCCCCCCCCAAAAAAAAAAAAAAAAAAAAAAAGGAAACCAAACCAGCTCATATATTGGTCCAATACATTAAAGGGCAGGTGAAAAGGACAGGAATGGGACACGGTTTTGTGGTTCCCTGGCAGACCACGGGTTAAAGGAATGCTGTTTCTCCTCTGATGTGCTACAGCAACTCTCATCCTTTTACCATGCTCCACACCTTGAGACTGCAGCTCATTCAGCAGCTGAGCGAGGGGATGCAGGTGGCAGCCAGGCCTCCAGATCCAGAAACGGCTACAGAAGGAATGAGGGCACTGAGAATAATCCCAAAACCAAAGAGGACTCAGGAAAATAGATTGAGTCGATGGCAATTAATATTTGTAAAGACAAGTATTAAAAAAAACAATAGGAAGAGGGATTGAAAGGAATAAAATGAATGTGTGTTTATACAAACAGATGGTGTGAATCTCCTTGGAGATAGGGGGAGAGACTTGAAGAGTTTTAAAACAGTTCCTAATTGACACGGACTGCTGCTCAGCCGAGGTCCGGCGAAATTCCTGAACTTTAAGGGGAAGAACAAAGACTTAATGCAGTTATGAATTTAGGGTGTTATACTAAAAGGGGGTGCATAGTAAAGAGCACATACAGTTGGTAGATCGAGCAGTCTTGTACCTTCCGAGGACCTCAGTCAGCAGGGAAAGGGAGAGGGAGAAGTGGACAGGAAATCAGGATAAAAACCAAGGCTACGTTCTAAAGACATGCTGGGAAATGCCCCATGGCCTCCTGATCCAGAAATAGCTACAAAAGGACAGGGAATGAGGGCACTGAGAATAATCCCAAAACCAAAGAAGACTCAGTCGGGAAAAAAGAAAAAAAATGCAAAAGAAAAAAAAAATTAACTGACCCCCCCATGGAGATTGGGACAGGGACTCGTAGATAAGGAAGGGAGAAACCAGCAGTTTCAATAAATGTTACTAATTAACATGGACTGCTGCTCAGACAAAGTGCCGCTGAATTCCCGAACACCCAGAAGAACAAAGACTTAACAGAGCCGTGAATATCGGCTGTTCTACAAAAGTGGGGGTGCACATTAACGAGGACATGCAGGTGGCGGATCGGGAGGTCTGAACCTTCCAAGTACCTCAGCCAGGGGGCAAAGGCAGAGGGAGATGAGGCCGGGAAAATGAGCATAAAAAGGAGGCTGCGAACTACAACAATGGCACAGAGCGCACGGCAAATGCCCCACGGCCTCTCCCTCTGCTCAGCAATAAAGTCACTTTTACAGGACTCCTCTGTCTCCTCGGGGCACAGAAACCTCCGGCCACGGGAATTTCCCCGCACAGCCCCGGGCACGGGGCAGCCCCCTCTGGCCCAGCCACAGGAACCGGGCCGAGCCAGCGCTGCTCCGGCAGCGGCTCCTGCCGAGGCAGCGGCCGCAAGGAGACCGCGGGCAGCCGCTCCCGCAGCGCCCTCAGCCCAGCGGCAACACGGGCCGGACGCGGCACAACGAACCCGCCTGAGCCCCCTGCCGCCCCCGAGGCCCGCAGCCAGCCGCGAGCCCCCGCACAACCCAGCGCGGCTCCCACCTGCGCTCCGGCCGCCTCCGAGCTCCGCCGCCGCCTCACCGCGCTCCGGCCGCTGCCGCCGCTCCCGGGCCCGCACACACGCTCCGACAATGCCGCCGCTGCCGAGCCACGGCCGCCCTCAGCCCGCCCCCGGGGCCCTGCCCCGCCCCGCTCCCACCAATCAGCGCGCCACAACCACGACTGACGGCACCACCGCCCAATCGCAGCCAGGGCCGGGCTCTGCACGCGGCACAGCCCCGCCCCGCGCTCTCAGGGCGCCCCGGGCTGCGTGAGGGCAGAGCCGGAGCTGAGGAGCAGCCCTGGAACGGGCCCGGGCCCGAGGGGATTGAGCTGAAAACACAAACAAACTTCTCGGCAGCTCCCGCCACGGCTTTCCCGCCACTGCGGCTCCGGAGGCTCCTGCTCAGCGGGAAGCCCTGCAGCCTCACTTCTCCTACCTCAAATTAGGAGCATCAGTGCATCGCTTGGATTTCCCCTAAAAAGAGAAAACCGCCCCAAAGCCCTGTGGATGAGTGGGGGAGGGGAGAAATTTCTGGCAGAAAACTCCCAAAACTCAGAGCAGGATAATGAGGAGTAAGTGAAGACCCTTCAATCCAGCTTTCCCCCGCGCCTCCCTCCTTGCAGCTGCACCTCCTACCCCGGCAGTGCCGGAGCCAGGGAATGGGGCCGTGCTCAGTTCATGCCCCGGGGCTTCTCCCTCTGCTCAGGGACAGGAGTCGTTCCCCTGCTGCACCCTGGGCTCTCTCCCACCGGAGACTTCTCCAGGAACTTCTCCGAGCTGAGTCCATCCCACGGGGCACAGCCCCCCTGCAAGTGCTGCAGCGTGGGTCACTGTGCCCCGGGGTCAGTCCTGCCAGGCCAGGCTGCTCCAGCGGGGCCCTCTGGCCACGGGGTCACAGCCTCCTCTCAGGCATCGCCGTGCTCCAGCGTGGCTGCTCCGGGGCTGCAGGGGGATCTCTGCATCCCCATGGATCTGCAGGGGGATCTCTGCATCCCCATGGATCTGCAGGGGCATCTCTGCATCCCCATGGATCTCTGCATCCAGCACCACTGGCTTTGGGGGGCACCAGGAATAGGCTGAGCTCTCCTGAAGCTCTTCTCACATTCCCCACACCCTTCCCAGCACCGGGAGGCTTTTACCTCCTCACAGCTCCCCGGGCTGGGTTTGCAGCCCCTCCTCGTGTGGGGGTCTCTGGGCCTTTTCCTCCCCATTGGATTCCTGCGCCCTGCAGCCGTTCCAAATGGCCTCTTCCACGAGGTTCTGTGGCAGGGATTTGTTCTCCCTGGTCTCTGTCCGCAGCTCAGTGCCTGGGGGAGGAAGGACAAGGAGAGGAAGAGACAGGGAGAAGGGAAAAGGAAAAGGCAGGAGGAGAGGAAGGAACAAGAAGGAACAAGGGAGGAAGGAGAAGGGAAAGGAACATGGATGGATGTAGGACAGAATGAGGAGAGGAAGGAGGGTGGACAAGGAGAAGATGGGATTTGCCTCCATGGCAGAGGGAAGGGGAAGGAGATCCCCCCAGTCCATCCCTGGCAGGATGGCGTTGGTAGTGAGGCTGTCCTGCAGCGATGCTGGGCTGGGAGATGGAGCAGCAGAGAGGGGAAAGGGGCAGTGATTCCTCCTGCCCTGCCTGGCTGTCCCAGTCTGGAGCGTCCTGGCGCTGCCCAGGCCCTTGGAGCGTCCGGCACTCAGAGCCCGAAGCTCACGGCTGCTTTATAAAGCTGACAAAGTCGGCAGGATGGGTCTGGGGATGATCTGCAGCAAACTGGGGTTATTGGCACAGGAACAGGGGACAGAGCTGAACAGGGCCCAGGGACAGAGACAGGGTGCAAGCTGAGGGCACAGGGGGTTTTTATATGGGGTAGTGAGGGTGGAGCTGAGGGTCAGGGTTCAATGGATACGGGGGAAAATGGGGGCAAAGGAGGGGTTAAGGGTCGGGTCAGCTAATGGGGAAACAGGGGCAGAGGAATGCAGTAAATTAGGGCCAATGGAGGGACAGAGAGGGAGAACATTCTAGGGACTAACCAGAGATGGGTAATAGGGGGTGAACTAGGGTAATTAGGCCAATGGGCCAATGGGGTAACATAACTTTCCATAAATCAGCATGTGCCTGCAAAGATCTATGGGAGAAGCAAGCTTCTCACCGTAACCTTGAAATCTATTCTTCTTCTTGGGGACCAGTCCTCCACAGGTGGGAGATTGAGACTCCCATGGGCCTCCACACCAGTGCATCTTCCTTTTCCTCACAGCCTCCTTCTCCTCCATCCAGACCAAGTTTAGGATTGACAAATCCTGGCTTTGGGTGGAAGAACAAGGGGTGAGCACCTTGGGTGTTGTGAGAAATGAGCCTCACTCTTTAGAATTTTTGAAAGTTTAATAAGGAACAATAAGGGACAAATCAGTACCAGCGCTGGGTGCTTGGCGATGGCCAGAGGCACACCGGTTAACCACAGCAACTCTTCTTGGCTAGTTTCTCCATTGTATTGTTCAAATACATATTCATAATGATTATACATATTCAAACATTTCTTTGAACTCGTTTACATGTTCCAGGAATTCTTTAGGTTGGTTTGACCCCCAACTCGCCTTTTTAGAGTGCATGCAGGAATTGTGGATTGCTGTTTTGAGGGTTGTGTGTCACTCCCTCACAAGGGCCCCTGTTCTGTGGGTTCAGCAGGTGACAGTTCTTGACAGTGGAAGGGTCAGTGGCAGGGGTCCTCATCACATCCCTTCCTTCAATGTTATCTGACCATGCAGACGGTTTTAGCTATTTCCACAAGTACTTTAAATCAACATGAGCTTTTTCACAAATATCTCTCAGTTATTGTCATTTTGTCCTACATCCATCCATGTTCTTTTCCCATCTCCTTCCTCCCTTGTTCCCTCTTGTTCCTTCCTCTCCTCCTGCCTTTTCCTTTTCCCTTCTCCCTGTGTCTTCCTCTCCTTGTCCTTCCTGCCCCAGGCACTGAGCTGCGGACAGAGACCAGGGAGAACAAATCCCTGCCACAGAACCTCGTGGAAGAGGCCATTTGGAACGGCTCCAAGGTGCAGGAATCCAATGGGGAGGAAAAGCCCCAGAGATCCCACACGAGGAGGGGCTGCAAACCCAGCCCGGGGAGCTGTGAGGAGGTAAAAGCCTCCCTGTGTCGTGAAGGGTGTGGGGAATGTGAGAGGAGCTTCAGGCAGAGCTCAGCCTATTCCTGGTGCCTCCAAAAACGGTGGTGCCAAATGCAGAGACCCATGGGGATGCAGAGATCCCCCTGCAGATCCATGGGGCTGCAGAGATCCCCCTGCAGATCCGTGGGGATGCAGAGATCCCCCTGCAGATCCATGGGGATGCAGAGATCCTCCACTCAGATCCATGGCGATGCAGAGATCCCCCTGCAGATCCATGGGGATGCAGAGATCCCCCTGCAGATCCATGAGGATGCAGAGATCCTCCGGCAGATCCAGGGGGATGCAGAGATCCCCCTGCAGATCCATGGGGATGCAGAGATCCCCCTGCAGCCCCCGGAGCAGCCACGCTGGAGCACGGCGATGCCTGAGAGGAGGCTGTGACCCCGTGGCCAGAGGGCCCCGCTGGAGCAGCCTGGCCTGGCAGGACTGACCCCGGGGCACAGTGACCCACGCTGCAGCACTTGCAGGGGGGCTGTGCCCCGTGGGATGGACTCAGCTCGGAGAAGTTCCTGGAGAAGTCTCCGGTGGGAGAGAGCCCAGGGTGCAGCAGGGGAACGACTCCTGTCCCTGAGCAGAGGGAGAAGCCCCGGGGCATGAACTGAGCACGGCCCCATTCCCTGGCTCCGGCACTGCCGGGGTAGGAGGTGCAGCTGCAAGGAGGGAGGCGCGGGGGAAAGCTGGATTGAAGGGTCTTCACTTACTCCTCATTATCCTGCTCTGAGTTTTGGGAGTTTTCTGCCAGAAATCTCTCCCCTCCCCCACTCATCCACAGGGCTTTGGGGCGGTTTTCCCTTTCTGGGGGAAATCAAAGCGATGCACTGATGCTCCTAATTAGGGGTAGGAGAAGTGAGGCTGCAGGGCTTCCCGCTGAGCCGGAGCCACCGGAGCCGCAGTGCCGGGAAAGCCGTGGCGGGAGCTGCGGAGAAGTTTGTTTGTGTTTTCAGCTCAATCCCCTCGGGCCCGGGCCCGTTCCAGGGCTGCTCCTCAGCTCCGGCTCTGCCCTCACGCAGCCCGGGGGGCCCTGAGAGCGCGGGGCGGGGCTGTGCCGCGTGCAGAGCCCGGCCCTGGCTGCGATTGGGCGGTGGTGCCGTCAGTCGTGGTTGTGGCGCGCTGATTGGTGGGAGCGGGGCGGGGCAGGGCCCCGGGGGCGGGCTGAGGGCGGCCGTGGCTCGGCAGCGGCGGCATTGTCGGAGCGTGTGTGCGGGCCCGGGAGCGGCGGCGGCGGCCGGAGCGCGGTGAGGCGGCGGCGGAGCTCGGAGGCGGCCGCAGCGCAGGTGGGAGCCGCGCGGGGTTGTGCGGGGGCTCGGGGCTGGCTGCGGGCCTCGGGGGCGGCAGGGGGCTCGGGCGGGTTCGTTGTGCCGCGTTCGGCCCGTGTTGCCGCTGGGCTGAGGGCGCTGCGGGAGCGGCTGCCCGCGGTCTCCTTGCGGCCGCTGCCTCGGCAGGAGCCGCTGCCGGAGCAGCGCTGTCTCGGCCCGGTTCCTGTGGCTGGGCCAGAGGGGGCTGCCCCGTGCCCGGGGCTGTGCGGGGAAATTCCCGTGGCCGGAGGTTTCTATGCCCGGAGGAGACAGAGGAGTCCTGTAAAAGTGACTTTATTGCTGAGCAGAGGGAGAGGCCGCGGGGCATTTGCCGTGCGGTCTGTGCCATTGTTGTAGTTCGCAGCCTCCTTTTCATCCTCATTTTCCCGGTCTCATCTCCCTCTCCCGTTGCCCCCTGGCTGAGGTACTTGGAAGGTTCAGACCTCCCGATCCGCCACCTGCATGTCCTCGTTAATGTGCACCCCCACTTTTGTAGAACAGCCGATATTCACGGCTCTTTGTTCTTCTGGAAGTTCAGGAATGCAGCGGGACTTTGTCTGACCAGCAGTCCATGTTAACTAGTAACATTTTTTGAAACTGATCGTTTCTCCCTTCCTTATTTAAGAGTCCCTGACCCAATCTCCAGGCAGATTCACTCAGTGAATTTTTTTTCTTTTCCATTTTTTTTTCTTTTTTCTTTACTGAGTGTTTGGTTTTGGGATTATTCTCAGTGCCCTCATTCCCTGTCCTTCTGTAGCCGTTTCTGGATCAGGAGGCCTGGCTGCCACCTGCATCCCCTCGCTCAGCTTCTGAATGAGCTACGCTCTGTACGTGTGGAGCATGGTAAAAAGATGAGAGTTGCTGTAGCACATCAGAGTAGAAACAACATTCCTTTAACCCATGGTCTGCCAGGGAACCACAAAACCGTGTCCCATTTCCTTCGTTTTCACTTTGGCTGGAACATGACCTGCTTTTTTGTTTACTTTGTTATCTGTTTCACCACTTTTCCTTTATAATCTATTTGTCAACAGCAGTTTGAGTCATTTAATTTTCCACAAACTCCTCTTTTTTTCTGCTAACAGATGATCTGATCCCATCCCATGGTGAAGTGTTGTGTTCCTCATTTCAGTGGATTGCTCAGCAGGAAGGTCAGGAGCTGGAGCTGTCTGGTTGGTTATTCCGAGGACAGCTTGTAATCTAATGATGCCATTGAAATGAGAAATGGGTTCTGTGGCTCCTGATATGAATTGCTTCGTGTTCCCAGGTGCTGGTCCATGGTGTTGTAGGATTTGTTCTGCTGGCCGTTCATCTTTTCCCCATTTTTGGGCGCTCTCTGCAGCCAGGGCTGCATCAATTGTCTGCTTTTCTCTAATTAAATCATCAAATACTTGGATTCTAACTTGATTTCCCTGAATTTTTGGTAGCAAAAATCCCCTGTGCTCTAATATACACTATGTAACACAGACAGTGACAGCACATGTTGGAGTGGGCAGAGGGATGATTCGCCCCATTTATTTATAGTGAAGTTTTCCCAACATTCTCCATTTGCTGTTTCCCTTGGCAGCTTCACCCATTTCTGTTGCAGGGTCAGATCTCCTCACCCCGGGCTCTGCCTTGAGCTGTGCAAATTCCATCAGTGCAAGCAGGCAGAGCTTGGGGTGAGGGGCAGAGGGAATCAGCCCAATTCCTGCCCCAGGCAAGAGACCCAGGTACCTTGTCCAGGCTTTGCCCAGCAGTGTTCATTTGCATTTCTAAAGCTCCTCTGCAGGCTGCCTGGAATGAAGCTTCTCTTGCTGGGCAGCCATCTGGTGAGTCACATGTGCCCCCCCCAGAATCTGCTTTTTTAAAAAAAAAAGTATTAACTATTTACGAGTTCAAAGTGTTATGGTAAAAGCTCTTCAATTTTGCCAAATGCAGCATAAAGGTGAACATGGAAAAACCCAGACCAAAACTTGATTCTCACACTTCTGTCCCAAACCTACCTGACAATATAAAGTGGGAATATTATGAAATTTTTTTCTCATTTTGTATTTTGTCACTGACACTGCAGGGAAAACAAAAACTCTCCACCAATCTCTTTAGTGTTAGAGAGTCTAGGCATGACTTGGTTCTGGCCAGGATGTGCAACAGAAATAATTTCTTTCACAAATACCGAGGCTGTGCAGAGAAAATCATTCCATGTCATGTGAGTTTTACTGGATTTTTCCTAAACTTTATGTAGTCAGAACCAATGTAAACCCCCTGTTTTAATGTTCATTGCTTCCAATTGTGTAAGTTTTTAGTATTTGGTTTCCTGTTGGACCCGGATTTCTTCCCTTCTGATGTGAATTCAGTCCACACTCCTGGATTTCCTTCTGAGCCTTTTCCAGACCAGGTGTCTCCATCTCTGCTGGGAGCAGTGTCTGGGGTAGCTGTTGTTGCCATTTGCTGCTGGGCGTTGATGTTTTGTTGCTGGTCGTTCTCTCTGTGGGTGTCTTTTGGGCTATTCCCAGTCTGTTGAGATGTTGAACTCATCTCCATTGAGTGGTGTGAGATGCCTTAAAACAACCCTTTAAAATTCCTTTCCCCAAGGCAAAGAAAACCAAGCCTGAGCAGAGAAATAAGATTTAAAAGAAGCAAAATGGGTACATTTTGCAGCAGTGCAGTCCAGGCAGGCCAGAGTGTGGGTGTCAGTGAGCCCCAGAGTGGAATTGTGCCCTGGTGTTGCCCAGCAGCTGTGGCAGTGCAGGCCCAGGCAGCGCTGGAGCTGCAGCAGTGGCAGCAAGGCTTGGCCCCAGTGGCTGGAGCTGGCAGAGGAGGGTGGCCAGGATTGCAGAGGATTCCAGCAGAGGATGTGTGGGCAGGCGCAGGGGCTTGGCCCGCTGTGGAGCCCTGGCTGCTGCTGCGTTGCCTTCAGGGCAGGCTCAGGGGCGGCCTCCCATCCTCCTGCTGGGGGCGGGAAGTGCAAATCTCCGGGGCTGCAGAGCCCTTGAGGCCAGGCTGAGGGGTCCCCCCCGTGCTGAGCTGTGCTGGCGGCTGTTTCTGGCCTCAGGGCCACTTGGCATGGGCCACTTGGCCACCAGTGGTGCTGCTTTGCACTCCTTAGGCAGGAGCCGATGTCCTGGCTGGGTGTTGGCAGCAGCAAAGTCCCAGGGCAGGCTCTGTGCCAGCCCAGCTTCCTGTGGGAGAGATTTCACAGGAGACAGGATTCTGGCCACAGCCTGCCTGAAATGTACATCCCTTATCTCCACCCTGCACTAGGTGGAGAATTGCCCAGGTAAGGAATTCCAGACTTGATTTCCAAGGGAGATAATTGAATATCTGCCTCGGGTCTGGCTCTTTTTCTTGCCAAAGCCAATGGCAGAGGCTGTACCCATGGCATCTTGGTTTCTATCTCTGGCTTCCAAAGGTGTTTCTTAATTTCCCCATTGTGAAAAACACCAATCACTTTTTAAAAAATATTTTAAAATTTAATAGTAATAAAATTGTTAGGATAATATGAGGCAATAAAAACAAAGTGTTACAGACATTCGGGTACCTTTTTCTGGGCAGCATGAGCAAGGAAAGTTCACAAAGGATTAACCCTTAAAAGCAATAGCCTGTTGCATATTCATACACTTCATACATGATGCATAAATTCCATTCAAATACAGGATTCTGTCTGGTCATTGTCAACTTCTTCCTCCAAATCCTAACCATCTTTGAGGTGGAAAGAAGTTTCTTCTGATAAGAAGGCAATAAATTCTTTTTCTCTGAAAGATTTAGGTGTCTTGTGGCTGCTATCTTACTGCAAGTCCTTTCTTTTAAACAAAGCATCTTACATAGCATAGTTTCTGTTTTAACAATTTTTATAGCCTAAAACTGTATTTAACACAGTTCTTAAGAGAATTAATACAGCATTACTTTCTAACACAAGACATAAAATATTCATTTTAATATTTGTGAAAAGCCAATCATACAATACATGCGTTTTTCAAACCCATTCATTCTTTCTACCCAACCTGAGCTCTGGGGTTGCCAGGGGTTGTGGAGGTCCCATTGTATTCCTGAAGCTGCCATAACCCCCTGAAGGATCTTTCCTGTAAAATGAGTTCCCCATCTGAATCTATTGCTTCCACAACCTATTATCTTTGAATTATTTGTTTGAGAAATAGGTTAATAAGTGATCCAGTTGTTGCTGAAGCAGTGAGAATTGCTTTTGCCCCCCTGTTAGGTGCCATGGTGTCAGCAGAAGATGTTGAAGCCTTCCTGCTCAGGGCATTTCAGTGCCAGGCTCTCACAAGCAGCCACAGCTCCGCGGGTTGAGCTGAGCATGGGGCGGTGACCTGCGCTTTGTCTGATTCCCCTTCCTACCCTGCCCTGGAACAGGGTGTTGCTTTTAGACACCACTTGTCCTGGTTGCTTCAGAGTGCTTTGGAGAGACTCCATATCTAATTTTCCCTCTTTCCCTGGGGCTGCCCACACTTCTGGGTTCACTTCAGCATAGGCCTGGCCAGACATTTGACACAGAGGTACAACAGAACTGGCCTCTGTATCACATTTTATAAAATTAATTTGCATTTCAAGTTTAGCGATCAAATCCCTTCCCAGTAAATCATGATAACAATTAGGAGCAAGTAAAAATTCATGCATTTTAAATCCATCTCCCAGATCTACTAATAGTGGTCGAATAAAAGCATAAATCTTTCCCACTTATCCCCTCAGTAATCAAACATATTTTTTGGCATTTTTCCCCCTTTAGGTCTAAGATTCAGAGTGGATTGAGAGGCCCCTGTGTCCATCAGGAAATGCCTCCTCTCAATGCAGACCCACCCTGAATGTTCTCCAGGGCTCCAGTGTGGAGGGTCCCTGGTGTGATGGGAGCTGTGACAGCCCTGCCCAGCCATGTCCATCCAGGGGTGGACTTGCTGGTCCTGAGGGTGCTGCTGTCTGTGCTTGCAGTGTCCTTGTGCCCTGCAGCTGGAGCCCTGATTCCTTGCCAGGGGCTGTTTGGGTGGGCTCTCCCCTGGCGAGGAGGGCAATGCCTGTGCCAGGTGCTTGTGGCCGAGCCCGTGCCCTGGGTGCTGGGCCCCCTTGGGCCCTGGGGTTGATCCCTCAGGGGCTGTAGGAGCTCTGCCCTGGCCTTTGCCTTCAGCTTGGCCTTTTTCTGCTCCCTTCTTGCATTCACCTGCTGTGCCTTTGTGCCCAAGTGCTGCAGGGCCTTCTTCTGCCCCCCCTGCAGCCCCGCTCAGTGCCTGTGGGTGCTTGTCTTGCTTTACAAGAGAGGTGTCTGCTGGGGAAGGCAGAAAAAGCCTCTCTTGGAATGGAGAATGCAAACCCCCTCCCTCTTAATTTTTAGAATAATGAAATCAAGGGGCTCTCAGGCAAAGATATGGGAATAGGAATACCAGTTCTTTACTAGTGTGTATAATAAAGCAAAGAAACAACAGCAGCTCCGGCACTGAGAGCAACCAGAGCCTGGAGCCAGTCCCGGCCTTTGGGCTGCGGCGCTTTCCCCTTGGGTGCAGTTCCGGGCACGGCCGGCAGGGGCGCTGGTGGCTGCCGCGGGGCAGGGCAGCGCATCCCTCCCATGGGAACCTCTCTGAACGGAAACAGACCAATCCCTTCATCTGACTCTGTCACTTTTTACCTTCTATAGCCTTTCTGCCGTGTTTTGAGAAAGAATTTGGAGAGGGCTGCCTTTTAACTGAGCTCCTAGTGTTTCGATAAGGTGCTTCCTGTAGAGAGTGAGAGTTTCCCTGAACAGCTGGAGCTGTGGTTCCCAAGGGGACGTAACTCAGAGCAGGATGGGGTGGTCAGGGGAGGATATCCCGCCGAGGCTGGGTCGGAGTGTGGGCAGGGTCTGCTGCCGGAATCGCCAGAGGGGGATCTTCCCGTGGAGCCCGAGCTGGAGCGTGGGTAGCCCCCAGATGGCTCCTGGCGGCTGATCCGGCAGCTCCTGGCAGAGCAAAGGCAGGTGGGAGAGGCCGGCAGCAGCGGCGGTGCCCAGCGCAGCTGGCACGGGCAGGGCAGCCGGGGATGGGATGGCTGGGACCCCCCCTCGGTGCGGTCGGCGCGGTGAGCTCGGAGCACGCGGCAGGACAGAGCAAGCCCCATCTTCCCCAGCATGGCCGGCAGAGCGGCCGCGGGCCAGGCCGTGGGACCAGGGCACACAAATTCAGCGACAGCGCCGGGGCAGGTGGAGCTGCCCTGGGCAGTGAGCCCGCAGCTGGGATGGAAACCGGGGCAGGCGGAGCTGAGGCGGGCAGCGAGCCGGGACCCGGGACAGGCGCCTCGGCCGCGAACGGAGGGGGCAAGACCTGCAGAGGATCCCACTCTCTTTCTGATTTTTCCTCTTGTTCCCCTCTCTTTCATTTCCCCTTTTTCTTGTTTTTTCTCGGGTGTTTCTGATGCTTCAAAGATTTTTATTCTCCTAAAATCTCCTGTCTAACATATGACATATTCTCTTTCTTCTAGATTAAATGGGGTTTTTTTACAAATAAATCCAGAGCCTAACAAATCTAAACTTCTTCTTGGATACTTTGAAATGGTGGATGAGCTAAATCACGACCTCCTCACGAAAATGTTGTTTTTCTCATCACCTTTTTATTTATCCTTTGGCAAATTAAGCATCATTCAGTTATTTGCTTTGCTACTCCAAAAATCCCAGTGCACCCATAGTTCCTTAAAAATGATCACACAAAGCTTGAGTACCCCAGTGGGTTTTCTGATGCATGTCTTTTAATATTTTCCTAGAAGCACATTTTATTAAGTAATTGTCTTCCATCAAGAAGTTTCCATTTCCCTGATTTATCTTGTTCACTTCCTGTCTTGTATAATTCTTTTTTCTTGGCTTCCCTAAACTTTGGAATTTCCAGTTTTTCCTCGTTTGGAGTTAATATTAACATAACTCTTTAATCTCCATTTTCTGCTGCATCCTTAGCTTCGTGATGTGCCAAATTCTTTCCTTTTCTTTCTGGGGTCTTTCCCTTTTGGGGTTCCTTAATATGTACTATAGCTGTCTCTTTTAGGCAATTGTAATGCCTCTAAAACCTCTAAAACCAGTTCCTCATGTGTACTAATCCTTTTCTTCTTGAATTAAGTAATCTTTTTCCTTTCCAAATTTTTAAAGGTATGTACTAGTCTAAAGGCATACCTTGAATCTGTATATATGGTTCCTTTATTTTGTGTTAAATATTCTAGTTCTCTTTTTTAAAGTATATAATTCACAAGTTTGAGCTTACTAGTTTAAGGTTAATTTCCCTTTTTCCATAGTTTGCATGTTTTTCCAATCAGCTACTACATACCCTGTATTTTCTCCTTTTCCAAGGAGTTGTATCTCTGTTATCTAACCTTACTCCCAAAGGACTATTTTTTTTTCTTTTTTTTCCCCTGTATCCAGCTTACTGGTTTTCTGTCTCATTTTGCAAGATCTTTTCTATTAATCTTCTGCCTCTGTTTTTCACTTTCACTAACAGCCTAAATATCACTTTTCTTTCAACTACACTGTTGCCGTTACAGCGTAGCGACCTGGTTCTGGAGCCGGCACGGTGACCCACGCCCAGGGTCACTCGGTCCACATGCTACAGATACCAGTATGGTGGATAGCAAAATGGCGTTTTTTGAGAGGTTTCAGGGGTTTATAATGGCTTCGGCAGTCTGTGTCACTTCCGTCCAGTTGGATGTTGCCAGGTACGAAGCCAAGGTGAGACTGCGAGGTGAGGGGGGGCTTCCTGTCTACCCGTACAGCCCAAGATCTTCCGCACGCAGATCTCTTGCTCTCCACATTTCCCCCCCCCCCTCATGATTAGTAAAAATCTCATAAAGTTATAAAATATAGAGGTTACAAAATTTCATAGGTTAGTAGAATTAGTGTAAAATTTTAAGTGTGTTAGTAACTAGCACGCCTTAGAGCAACTGTCGGCGCTCGAGAAACAAAATGTTTTCCGTTTCTAAACATCTTCTAACAAATAGCACCAGTTTGTTTAGTATGCAAGGTCCGAAGATTAGGGTTAGTAAGATCATTGTGACTGGGCCTATTAGGGTAGAAATCAGGGTGGTGAGCCATGGAGACCCGTTGAACCAGGATTCAAACCAACCCTGTTGGGCTTCCCTGTCCTTCTATCTCTGAGCCAGTCTGTTTCGGAGTTCTGCCATGGAGTCTCTAACGACTCCCGTGTGGTCCGCGTAGAAGCAGCATTCCTCTTTCAAGGCGGCACACAGACCTCCTTGCTGCATGAGCAAGAGGTCCAGTCCTCTCCTGTTCTGCAGGACCACTTCCGAGAGTGAGGAGACTGACTTCTCTAGAAAGGAGATGGATTCCTCGATCCTCTGCAGATCCTCATTGATGGTCATCTTCAGCTGGGACAGTCCTTGATGTTGCGTTGCCAGGGCTGACACTCCCGTTGCCGTTCCGGCTGCTCCTAGGCCGAGCAGCATTGCGATAGTTATACCTGTTAATATTTCTCTTTTGTGGAGCCAGCTGGGTTCTTCAAAGCGGTGGTACACCTCCTCGTCCGAGTGGTACAGGACCCTAGGAACGATCAGAACTTGGACACAAAAGTCGTTAGAGTCATTGAATTTGGCAAGAAACACACAGGGACTCACTCCAGTTCTCTGGCAAACAAACATTCCCGATGCGGATGGGACTACTCACTTGTTCTTTTGGTCGGGCTCGACCACGTCAGTGCAGACGTCGCCTTTACGCTTGGCTAGGGTTGCATTGCCAAAGCATCTGCCCCGACCTGTGACTTGACTCAGGGTGATTCCTTTGCGGGGTGTGTCCCATCTGCACTGGTGAGGGGCTTCGGCTGTGGAATAGCTAAAGGGGGTGTCTAGAGCGACTCTTTCGTAAAAAGGGGGTTTGACATCGTAACAAAGCCAGCAGGAGTCGGTTAGGTTAGGGTTAGATTCGTTCAGGAATAGAAAGGTAGCTTCTAGCATGCGAAGGATTGGGTCCAAGTCCGACCCGGCTGAGCGGCCTATCTGGAAAGCATCTGTGTTGCTGGTCAGGACATCGGTGACCTTTGTGGGCAAGGCTTTGGGGTGGGTCATGTTTCTTTCTGGGTCTGCTCATTGCCAGAACCGGATTGGGTCCGACTGGGGGCAGTTTATTGCCACGTGGCCTGCCTGGCCACAGTGAGAGCATGCCATGACATTCATTATTGCAGTGAGAACTGCTGCTTGAATGGGAGCTAGGTGTTCTTCCTTTGCAACGTGTCTGATCATGGCAGCTGTGTTAGCCCCCTGTGGCAGCGATCTTAAAATTTCCTTGGTGGCTGAGTTGCATTGCTGGCGTAGGCACTCTGCCAACACAGGGTCTTTCACGTCTGGGGGTAATGTTGAGGAATCCAAGGCAGCCTGTAAGCGATCCACAAACTGAGTGAAGCTCACACTTTCACTCTGCTTTATTGTGGACCATGGTGACGGTTTGGCTATTACTTTGGAAGCAACACTGATGGCTTCCCGGGCAGCACGGGTTGTTGTCATAACTTCAGGTGCCCGCAAGCCCTCAGCCTGTGCCTGAGGAGTGATCATTGTTGGGTCTGTGCCCATTAGCCTCTGTATGCTAGAGCCATGCAGTGCTTCAGGCTGTTACCAGGGCCAGCTGCTTCAGGCAGTTATCTTCCCATTCCTGTTTGAAAACTATCATTCCTGCTCCATCAAAAATCAATCTACAAGTCTGCTTAATATCAAAAGGCAACATGTCATCCCCTCCAAAAACGCTATCTGTAAGTGTGGAAACCATGGCAGAATTAATTCCCTTATCCGCAATTGCTTTAATAATTGCTTGCACGTCCTTTGGGTTCACCGGGGAATAGGTCCTTTGATTCCCACCTGCGCCCCCGACCCGGACCGGAAACACCAGTTTTGCCGATGGAGTCCATTCCGCGCATGCTATTTTTATTTTCCGCCAGTCTGTGAGTGGGGTTCGATCTTTCTCCGATATCCCCTTTACCCATGCGGGAGTACTGTGGCTAGTGACCTTATATACTGCTGCTCTCCTTCTGTTAAAACCCGAATCCGAGTCGGAACTCCCCGATCCCCTCTCGAGCTCCGAGCTCCAGTCTTAGTCCGAGCCGGAAACCGACTGATCGGACATTTCCGGGCTGCTCTGCCGTTTTCCCGGGCTCCGACCCCGCCCCTTCTTGCGTGGGTCGGGCCATTCCCTCCCCCCGGGGTCCCCCCGCCTCCTGCTGGGGGAGGTCCTTGCCCTATAAGGACTTAAAGTGAACTGAGCGCTCTGATTGGTCATACGCTCCTCTGCGGGGTCCGCCCCGTCCCCCAGCTTGCCCGCACCTGCGTTGTTAGGCAGGCTGACTGCATTTCCGCCCTCCGTGCCTTCTTTTCCGCCCTGACCATGCGGTCCGACGCCATTTTCAGACCCATACGGCGGAGGTGGCGCGCTATTATCCCCCCCTTCGGGGTCCGGCAACTTTGCCGCTTCTCGCGCCTCTTCCGTGAGCCCCTGCCAAAACGACCACGCGCGTTCCCCCCCCTCAGGTGGTTACTTGATCTGCCGGGGGGAATCCGGCGTTCGCGGTTTCGCGCCACTGCTCTGATCAAAGCCCTCCGCGGTCTGTGTTGCCACGCCCACCCCCAACTGCGGCGTGGCCGTTAACCACGCTTGAGCGGCTTTCCAGATTTCTTGCTCTTCTCTAGCTTTTTTCAGGGCCTGCACAACTCTGCCACAGGACTTAAGGACTTTCCCGGAGACTCAGGATATAGTCTCCTCAGCCAAAATCCTAGTACAAGTATCCCATACCTCCGAATGGAGAATATCCACTGGGCTGTCGATTGCCCCAAGCTTTATAAGTCTCGGTTTAGCAAGACTTAAATCTTTCAGCTTACAATCTATGCCCCATTGAGAATGCATTTGATTAATGACCTTCGCTATGGCTTCCATGGTCCAAGCTGGTCTGGAGGTGTCCCTCCTGCTGCACGAGGCCTGCTGTGCAGCCACCAGTCCCCTGTCCAGGCGATCCCCAAACTCCGGGTGTTGATCGTTCCCGGGTTTGGCACCAGATGTTGCCGTTACGGCGTAGCGACCTGGTTCTAGAGCTGGCACGGTGACCCACGCCCAGGGTCACTTGGTCCACATGCTACAGACACCAGTATGGTGGATAGCAAAATGGCGTTTATTGAGGGGTTTCAGGGGTTTATAAAGGCTTGGGCAGTCTGTGTCACTTCCATCCAGTTGGATGTTGCCAGGTGCAGAGCCAAGGTCAGACTGCGAGGTGAGGGGAGGCTTCCTGTCTACCCGTACAGCCCGAGATCTTCCGCATGCAGATCTCTTGCTCTCCACACTACACACATAAAAATAAGAAATATTTTTCTCACACTACTTTCAGTACAATACACCTCCCTCCAAGGAGATATAGTGAAGCCTAAAATACACAATCTACATTACCTGTACTTTCATTCGTTTACATTCACTGACTTTTATTTCTCATTCACTTCCACCCATTCTTTCACAGCCTCAGGACACAAAGTGGATCCCTGTTGACAGAGAATCGCGGGTCCCTATGGCCCCCCTGGCCTTGGGGTTGGCCTCTGGGTCTCAGTATCTCGGGGCCTCCTGGGAGGGCCCTGACTCTGCTGCCTCCGGTGCCCGTTCCCCTGTGAGGCTGTTTTGTGTCACTCACACTCTTCAGCCACAGCCCCCTCACACGCCCGGGGGACAATGGCCCCTTTGCAGGTCACCTGTACCTTATGGCACAGCCCCCACCCAGCCAAGGGACAATGGCCTGTTTGCAGTCACACACTCCTCTTTCCACAGCCCCCCCTTCCCACCCGCCCGGGAAGCTGAGGCTGATTTTGTGTGTGACTCACTCTCACACACAACAAGACAACAATAAGGTACCTTTTACTTTCACATCACCTATTACAATTTTAGGTGTTTCTGGCCAGTCCTGGTGCTCTTGGATATCCCTCAACCCAGCTGTGTTGTCCAATCCCAGATGCTCTTGAGCATATCCTCAATCTGGCAGAATTTTGCTTAACCCTGAATGCTCTTGGAATGTTAATCCCTCAACCCAGCAGGTTTTAATTCTGGATGCTCTTGGGCACTCTTATCCCTCAACCCAACTGAATTTTTAGGAGCCCCTTTTGTCCCATTTTCTAGTGGATTTGGCTTGGAAACTCCTCTGCTCCCTTCCTCCGAGGGGTCCAGCCCCTCCCTGAGACCCAGTCCCAGTTACCCCGGGGGATTCTCTCACTCCTCTTATCACTCGCTGCGTCTCTTTACTGGCCGCTTCCCTCAAGGAAAGTCGGAAATGCAGCACAGGAGACTCCAGCACTCACTTGGCAGGTCTGGGACAACCAGCCCAACTCCCATTCACAGCCCAGAGCAGAGAATGAGGGGAGAAGGGAGCCCGGGAGCCCAAACAGCCCCAGCATCCTGAAATGGGAGAGCAAAGCGGGGGGAGCTTTTGGCATTGCTGGGACTGCCAGCAGCCTGGGCAGGGCGGGCACCAAGGAGAAGGGGGACCCCCAATCCAAGCGTGACCCCAGCAGCTGGGACAGGGGGAACCCCCAAACACCAGAGGGGAGGGACCAGGGACAGGGAACTCCTGGGAGGCTTTTTCAGGGCTGAATCTTGGTGTTTAGGAGGTTTTTCTGGAGCCCAGATGGCTGGTGACTTGTAGAGATGGACTCAGGCAGAGGGACCTTCAAACTCAGTGTGTGTTGGGGAAGATGAAACAGGAAAGCCTTATAAATATGATTGTCTGGCAAAAGATTTTGAGAATGTATAAAGTGTAAGGACGATTGAAATGAAAGCAAGCTTTGAGATACCTTAGTTAGTGAACAACTGGAAAACAATGGTGTGGCCCAACTGAAGGTAATCCCCTTTTGATGGAACAATTCTCTCTGCTTGCAGCCAGATCCAAGGGTCAGAGCAGACCCTATTAGCTCAGCAGAAGGGGTCCAAAGAGGAGTTTTTAGGGTTTAAAATGTAACACAGTATGGTGATGTAATGATTCTTACAGGCTGTATGTAAATGCTCTAGGATTTGTATCTTGTACTAGGTTAGTGAGAAATAGAATATTCAACACAGAAGAAGATTAATTGTATTGTAAAGGGACCCTTACCCTCTTCCTCTCTTCCCCTCTCATCCTCTCTACCCCTCTCTTCTCTCAGGCCTGCTCCGAGCTGTGGCTGGCAGCTCCCAGCAGGGCCCTGCACCCAGGCCCTTTGCAATAAACCGCAAGTTCCACGACCTGGCTGCAGAGATCTCTCGTCTCCGTCTGTCCCGACCGTCCTACCCCCTGACGCTCCTACAAACGTGCTCATCCCTTGTTTTCCCCAAACCAGGATTTCCCATTGCCAACCCCAGGGAGGCTGCGAGGAGGAGGAAGATGCCCCAGGACACTGAGGCAGGTGAGGAGGAAGTCAGTGCCCCTTTCCCCTCTGTGCTGCTCCATCTCCCAGCCCAGCACGGCCCCGGCTGCAGCTCAGCCCTGGGGGGATCTCCTTGCCCTTGGCTGTGGCACGGAGGCAAATCCCATCGTGTCCTTGTCCTTCCTCCCCCAGAGCAGGAGCTGAGCATGGAGAGCAGGGAGGACAAATGCCTGCGGCAGAACCTGGTGGCAGAGCATGTTTTGAGCGGCTCCACGGCGCAGGAAGCCAACGGGGAGGAAATGCCCCGGAGATGCCGTACAAGGAGTGGCTGCAAACGCCGCTGGTGGGGATCTGAGGGGGAAAGAGCCAGGCTGGGCCGGGAAGGCGGCCGGAGATGGAGCCAGAGCTCGGAGCTGGTGCTCCATGAGCAGCTCCATGATGGGGAGAAGCCCCACACTTGCAGGGAGTGTGGGAAGAGCTTCAGGTTGAAGTCCGACCTGATCAGGCATGAGAGGACCCACACTGGGGAGAGGCCCTATGAGTGTGGGGAGTGTGGGAAGAGCTTCAGCCACAGCTCCAGCCTGATCAGCCACCAGAGGATCCACACTGGGGAACGGCCCTATGAGTGTGGGGAGTGTGGGAAAAGCTTCATCCAGAGCTCCAGCCTGATCAGCCACCAGAGGACCCACACTGGGGAACGGCCCTACGAGTGTGGGGAGTGTGGGAAGAGCTTCAGCCAGAGCTCCAGCCTGATCAGCCACCAGAGGACCCACACTGGGGAACGGCCCTATGAGTGTGGGGAGTGTGGGAAGAGCTTCAGCCAGAGCTCCACCCTGATCCTGCATCAGAGGACCCACACTGGGGAACGGCCCTACGAGTGTTCGAAGTGTGGGAAGGGGTTTAAGACCAGTTCCGATCTCCTTGATCACTATCGGATTCACAGAGAGGAGAGGCCCTTCCAATGCCCTGACTGTGGGCAGGGATTCAGGCAGAACTCCCACCTCATCACCCACCGGCGCATCCACACAGGGGAGAGGCCCTACGAGTGTGATAAATGCAGGAAGAGGTTTCCGACCAGCTCCAATCTCGTCCTGCACTATCAGATTCACAGAGAGGAGAGGCCCTTCCAATGCCCCGATTGTGGGAAGGGATTCAAGCACAACTCCAACCTCATCAGGCACCGGCACATCCACACAGGGGAGAGGCTCTACGAGTGTGATAAATGCAGGAAGAGGTTTCCGACCAGCTCCCATCTCCTCCTGCACTATCGGATTCACACAGAGGAGAGGCCCTTCCGCTGCCCTGACTGTGGGAAGGGATTCAAGCAGAACTCCCACCTCATCAGGCACCGGCGCATCCACACAGGGGAGAGGCCCTACGAGTGTCCCCAGTGTGGGAAGAGCTTCTCCAGCAGCTCTGCCTTGACCAAACACCAAGGAAGGCACCAGTAAGGGAAGCCCTGCGAGTGCCCCGAGTGCGGGCAGAGCTTCGTGCGCTGCTCCAGCTCCATCCCCCACTGGAGGAGGCACTTTGGGCTCAGTCCTGGTCACTCCCATTCCCTGTGATCCATGTTGGGAACACACCTGGCTGCTTCTCCTTTTGGTTTGGCCCTAATTTTCCTCTGCTTCACCTTCATCCTTTAAAAACACCCAAAACTGGGTTAAATGAAGGAAATTGATGGAATATATCTGAAGTTCCATAATTTCTCAGTTGTTTTAGAGGGAATTTAGGATTTGGGGACACGTTCTGTGTGGAGTGCTGCTGTTGCTAAGAGGCAGGAATTTGATCTCACCCTTCTTGTGTTGCTAAGAACTCCTCCCCTGACCCAAACCCCAACTCCACCCTTGGGATACCCTATAAAAACCCCATGGTTCTGCCTTTGCCCTGTCTTTGGGGGGTAAGAAATGGATTCCCAAAGGATCAGCCCTTTTCCCCACTGGATACCCTAAAGATCAGCCTTTTCCCACTTGATTCCCAAAAGATCAGCCTGTTTTCCACTGGATTCCCAAAATTTCAGCTTTTCCCACTGGATTGCCAGAGGGTTCTGACTCTGTCATTGTTTTTTTTTTGTTTCTACTACTGCATTTATATTTTTAATTTTTCCTAATAAAGAACTGTTTTTTCTACTCCCATATATTTGCCTGAGAGCCCCTTAATCCCAAAATTTTATACTACTACTACTACTACTACTACTACTACTACTAGTAATCGAAGGGAGGGGGTTTACATTTTCCATTTCAGTGGAGGCTCCTGAAATGGGGAGACACCCACAAGGACGGGCCATGTAAAATAGTTCCTGAAATATGCAAATTAGTTTATGGATATGCATGAGGGGTCTATGAATATTCAACAGGCTGATGTAATTAAAACCAGATTAATTAAGGGGTGTCCGAGAAAATAACTAGGGGGGGTCTTGGTGGCCATAACAACCTTTGCTCGATGGTCCTTGTCTCCCATGACATCAGCCTGTTGCATATTCATAGACTTTTTGCATATCCATAAGGTACGTTGCATATTCCAGGGACAAAATGGGCTTCATCCTGTTTGGGGGTCCTACCCCACTCCCAGCTTAATTTGGGGTCCCATTCCCCTCCCACCTCAATCTGGGGGTCCCGTCGCCCTCCGAGCTCAATTTTGGGGTCACACCCCCCTCTTTTCCCCGCTCTCCCTCCCCTTTCCGATCGTTCTCCCAGTCCCCTCCCCTGTGTTTGGTTTTGGGGGCTCCAGGCCCCTCCTGCTCTGTTTTGGGGTCCTGACCCTGTTTTGGATTAATTTGGGGTCCCCACCCCATCCCCAGGGTCACCTTCCCCCCCCCCCCCCCCCAATTGCGCTCCTGGCAACTGATGAGTCATCAGCAGGACACGCTCTGATTGGCTGGAAATGACCCCGCTCTGTCTCTGATCATTTACCGCAGTGAGAGGCCTTGGTCTGTGCCTGGCAAGTGATGAGTCAGAGTCGGGCCGGGCGCTGATTGGCTGAAAATCGCTGAGCGGGGCCGGTGCTCTGAGTTTGTGCCCAGCAAGTGGATCGTCATCAGTGCCGCGCGTTCAGATTGGTGGGGATCTGTTTTGGGGTGGGCACGGGAGGAACTGGGGTTACTTGGGGTTTATTGGGGTTTATTTAGGATTGGTTTGTGGTTTATTTGGGCTTATTTATGGACTATTTGGAGTTTATCTTGGGTTTTACTTGGTTTATTTTTGTTTATTTGGGGTTATTTGGAATTATTATATTTATTATTATCATATTTATATTTATTATTATTCTATGGTTTATTCGGAAGTATTTGGGTTTGTTTGGGATTATTTGGGTTTACTTGGAATTGTTTGGGGTTCTTGGGGTTTATGTTGGTGTATATGGGGTTTTTTTTGGGTGTATTTGAAATCATTTGGGGTTCTTTAGGTTTTATTTGAGGTTTTTTTTTTGTTTTTTGCGGTTTTTTGAATTTGGGTTTTTTGGGGGGACTTTTAGGTATTGTTTGGGTGGTTTTGGGGTTATTTGGCGTTAATTTTGGGTGTTTTGGGGTTATTTGGATTATTTGGGGTGGTATGGGGTCAAAAAATCCGGGAATCTTTCTCCAGCAAAACACGGGAATTTTTCCCCAAAAAACCGGGACTGTTCCCTTAAAAATCCCAGACTTTTCCCAGCCAATAGCGGCACGCCCCGCCCCAAACCATCCTATCACTGCATTTCATCGCCCAAATTAGCAAATCACGGTGCATCCCGCCCCAAATGAACCAATCACCGCAGGTCTCCCCTCAGGAACACTGGCCTCCCCATGGCTCCTTTGGAGCCAGAGATTTAAGACAGGGGGAGGGTCTTCTCTTCAGTGGTCCCCAAATGACGATCATGAGGCAGATGAGGGAAAATTCAGACAGACTCTCACACCAATATAAAACGATTTTTTAAATTATATAAATTCCAGTTATATGGATGTTTTCATAAATTAAAATAAAATTTATTAAATTTAAAATTATTAGTTTTTTAAAATTAATTAGATATTCTTAATAAAGTTTGCGCTCTCCCTCCCCGCTCAGTGCAGGATTTGGGGAGGGGGCGATGCTGACAGGGCGGGGGGGGGGCTGCAGCTCTGGGGGGGTGGAAAAACGGCGAGGTTCCGGTGCTGCTGCTCTTCCTCCTCCTCTTCTTTCCAGTTCCTCCTTCCCCCACCTCCTCCTCATTCCTTATCCTGACTCCTTCTCCTCCTCCTCTCTCCGGGCTTTCTCCTGATCTTTCCTCTTCCTCTTCTCCCTCTTCCTCTTCCTGTCCTCCTGCTCCTCCTCCTGCTACTCCTGCTCCTCTCCTGCTCCTGCTCCTGTTCCTGCTCCTCCTCCTCCTCCTGTTTTGCCGGGATAAAGAAAAGAACTCCACAACTTTGTTCAAGTTGTAAAGTCGGTATGTTTATTACAGCGCTGGACGCATGCGGAGATTGCTCTCCTCAAAAGGCATGTGTGCCTCTGGGAACTTCAGATGCCTTTTTATCTCCCTTCTCAAATACATATGCATACAGTTTCACAATAGGTTCATACATATTCATTTTTACAGAATTTCAAGTGACACCGCTAGTTCTTTTTATCAGAAAGAAGGACTGAAAGCTGAAGACGCATCATCTTGAGCTGTACTAAGTGCTTCTACTATTAACTTGTGGTCTTGGTCCCCAGCCTTTTGTACTTTCTTACTTTGGCAGTACTTTGAAATCTGCCACTGGCTAGTTCCTAATGCCAATAGAGATGACTGCAAAGGCTGCTTCAATTTTCTTAGGCCACCTGCTGCAGTGGCCAGTTTATTCATCGGTATTTCTGAATCAATTCTATTTAAAACTCCTAATCTTGTCCCTAATATCTCAGTTAGATCCTTTCTTATTCTGCTCCTGAGATATGCTTGTCTTTGTAACTACATTGTCCTGCCTTCAAAGGATGTTTTTTGGAAGGAGGAGCAGGCTGGTTGGATTTTTGAGATGTTAATTTGCATTAGCAACTCAACACGTTTGAGAGACTATTCTGGATTGAATAATAGTTGTTGTTCACCCACATTCTTCACTACGCAGGGGCCTTTTTAGTCCTAGTATGGGTTGTATAAGGTCCTGCTGTTGTAAAAAGTGCAGTGTCTATTTTGAATTTAAATGGAAGTCTGATAGCATCTCGAGCCCAAAGGCAAGTCACTTCCACAGGCTGTATCAAGGTGAAATTACACCAACAGTCTGATTCCCTTAGGCAATGACAAACTTCTTGGTGTTCGTATACACCAGGAGAGGTTAAGACACTAATTGCATCTGGTTTCTCATAAGCTGTCTCATTGACTACCCGGCATCTTACCTTGATTTTTTCTTCTCTGATCCCTTGAAGTGTCCACAGTTCCCGTTCCTGCTCCTCACATACCTGATCCCCATGAATTACTACAGTGGATAGGTTTAAATCTTTTATCTCAGAAGGTTCTCCCATGGATCCACTATACTGATTAAACGCCTGGGACCAAGGCCATTCAGCATTGCTTTGGATAGAGGTACTCTCTAGTTCTAAAGCTTCAGTTATAATTACATACAAAACAATTCTGTAAACTAAAGTAAGAACCACCCCGACCGCAATTGTACTCATTTTGCCCGAGTAAGTTTTATTCTCAGTTCATTGTCTCCTGGTGTCACTCTCCAAGGGACTCCTGGGGCCTTCTTCACTTGAGAGTGGTGGATCCAGGCATTCTGCTCCTTAATCTTGATTGCAGTGAAGGTGGTGAGGAGCACCTGCAGTGGCCCCTCCCACTGTGGTTCCAAAGTTTTTCTGCAAGAGGCTTAACATATACATAATCTCCAGACTGTATGTTATGTACTGGTCTATCTAGCTCCCTGCTCCAAGTTCCAGCCACGTGTTTCTCAATTTCTCTGAGCTGTTTGCTTAAAGCCACCATGTAGGTGGCCAGTGTTATCACCTCAATGTGGGTGGACATTCCCTTTTTGTATTTTTTTAGCCCAAGGTTTAGTTCAAATTTGCAATAGTGCCAGTGGAAGAGCTTGGGGCCAGGGTAGATGAACTTCCTGCCCCAGTCTTACAATCTGCTGCTTAATCAAATGATTCATTTTCTCTACTTGGCTGCTTGATTGGGGCGGTATGGAGTGTGAAGTTCTCAGTCTATGCCCAGGTGCCTACTAATCTGTTGCACTGCTTTGGAAATGAAACGTGATCTTCTATCCGAGGATATTGTGGCTGGAACTTAGAAGCGTGGTATTATTTCTTGTAATAATACCCTGGTCACCTCTCGAGCTTTGACAGTTCTGGTGGGGAAGGCTTCTGGCCACCCTGAAAATGTATCTATCAATACCAATAAGTACTGATACCCCCCTTTCCTTGGGAGTTCTGAAAAGTTAATTTGCCACTGCTGTCCAGGCCCATGGCCTCTCCCAGTCTGAGTTTTGGCTTGGGGGTAGTTTTGGGGTTAGTCTGGAGGCAAGGATCACACTATCGGTTTACCTGAGTAATAGTGGCATATAAATTCCTGACCACGATTCTTTCAATCAGATGCGTGTTCTAGAAAGCCTGTGGAAACTACTACTTCAAAGTCAACACTTCATTTTGATGCGCTCTGTATCACTAGCAGCCTTGGTCATTTTGGGAATGGAGCCACACTTTATAAAAGCTTTTAAGTAGTTAGGCCCCGGTGTGTTTTCTAGTGCTCCTCCTTCACTAGTGACCACGAAAATGAGAAGGGATTACCAGCTGTCTTTCAATGGTAGCCCACCCCTTGTGGTTGTATGTCTTTTGATTAGTATTATTGTATTTTGGCTTACCTTTGAGGAAAATCTGTCGATAATTACTTCACCTTTTGCTGCTTTCTTTGCCTCTCCATTTGCCAGCTCGTTTCTTTCTTCTAATTCTGAGCTCACTCTCTCTTGTGCCTTAATATGCCTTTTCAGGCAGCTAAACTGCTCCCAGCAGCCAGATTGTCTCTTCTTTCCTTGTGAGGTCAGCAGTCCCCTCTCCTTCCAGATGGCTTCATGTGCATACATGACTCTGAATGCATATTTGGAGTCTGTATAGATGTTTATTTTCTTTTCCTTTTGCTGTTTCTAAGGCACGTATGTGGTAGGTAGGGACAGGCGGTTCACAAGATCTCGGGATGTCACGGAAAGTTACAGAACCCTTCTCCCCTAATCCCCAGAGATAATTATCACCCTCGGAACGTAACCAAGAAGGTAACCCCCTCTAACATAGAGATGCCAGTAACTTTCCACTCCATACTAACCCTAGAAGGTACTGAAGACCCTGTTCTGACGTAGAGAAGTCCCTTAGTCTATAAAACCCCTCGAGATGAGATAATAAAGGCCTTTTGACCGTCCACCATACTGATGTTAGCGTCCGTCATTGGCCCGAGCGACCCAGGAGAGTTTTGGGTCGCCGTGCTGCCCATCGAAACCAGGTCGCCTGCCTTACAGCAGAAGGCAACAAAGTGGTGCCGAGAACCCGGGAGGGAAAAAAGCTCAGGTGACGGGATTCTCCTGGACGAGAGACAGCAGCCACAGTGGCGGGAACGACTGTGGTGAGAGGGGGACGCCCCGGGACCCGCGATTTGCATGGAAGCAATAGCGAAGGTCGTAAGTTCGATATATGTGCAATGGGGAATCAAATGTGAGCTCAGGAATTTTACTCTTGCTGTTGCAAGGCTCCTCGAACTGGGGGCAATCGAGCACCCCATAGATATATTGCATTCGGAAGTGTGGGAGAGATGTACTGTCGTCTTAGCGGAAGATACAAAGTCCACAGGCAGTGGCAAATGCCTTAAGGCTTGGGGGAAGGTAGAGGAGGCCCTACACAAGGCATTAGAAGAACAGGAGACGTGGAATGCCGCGCGTACATGTTTATTAGTTACACCAAAGCTGGGGGTGGGCACGACAACGCAAACCCCCGTCTGAAAGTGATCCGTTCGAAAACAGGGATGTACGGGGGCCGGGCGCGTTCCATCCCTCCCCGAGCCCAAGCCCAGACCCCCCAGAGCCCGCAGGGGACCCCCCGACCCTCCCGTGGGACCCGCCAGGTCCAAATCCCCCCCTCAGAACCTCTCAAAAAACCCCGCGGCTTCCCTGTCCGTCCCTTCCCTGCCGACTGCTGATCCAACGCAGGTGGCGGAGCAGAGCGCACGGTTGTTCTGTGGGGGGCTGGCAGAGGAAGCCCGGAGCACCGAAAAAGCGGGCTAACATGGATGCGCGGGCGGCAGCCCCGCTCCCCCCGCCATATCCGTTCGAACATGGCGCGGCCGACTCAGGGGAGGGGCGGAGCCTGCGAGCCCGCACCGGGAAAAGCCCGGAGGCACGGACAGTTGCGGATGTGCATGCGTGGGAAGCCAGCGCTGAGCACATGCTCGGTCAGGAGCTGCGGGTCCCCGCAAACGTGCATGCGCCGGGGAGCGACAGAGGGCGGATACTCACTTGGGAGCCACGCCCAATGCTGTCATCATATAAGGGAGAGATCCCTCCCTGTGGGAGGCAGGGCAAGCCCAGGGGGCGAGAGTGGCACCGCCCCCAAAAAGAGGAGCCGGGCCGAAGCCGAACAAAACGGCAGGGGGGACCTGAAGTCTATCGGCAGTCGACTTCCGACTCTGGGTGGAGCGACAGCTCCTCGGATCGCTCCGCAGAGCTTACCAAGCCCAGCGGGGACTCGGAAGCGGAGAGAACAGAATTAATGTGGTTTCAGGCGAAACCGAATAAAGCCTTAAACAAGGTCAGGAACCAGTTGCAATACGAACTCACCAACTGGGGAGAAATAAAGATAGCCTGTGCGGATTGGGCACCCGCGGCCACCGTGCATGCTTTCCCGGTGAGAATCACGGGACCTCAGGGTAACCAACAAAGAATATATACCCCGGTGAATGCCAAGGGTATTCAAGCAATTGTCAAAGCTATCTCAGAAAAAAGGATCAACTCAGGGATAGTTTCCACTCCCGTGGATGGCCTTTTTAGCAATGACAATCTGCTTCCTTTTGATATTGTGCAAATAAGCCGCATGCTTTTTGATGGAGCAGGGCTGATTGTGTTTAAGCAGGAATGGGCAGATCATTGCGTAACCGCGCTGGCCCAGGCTGCTGGGGAGGGGCAGCCACTCCACGGGTCTAGCCCGTCCAGGCTGTTGGGGAAACATGACAAGGTGGCTACGCCACAGCAACAAGCCGTGCAGCTCCGAGTTGAGGAAGTCAGGACAACATCCCGAGCGGCCAGAGAGGCCATACGTGCCACATCTCGGGTGGTAGCCAAACCAACACCGTGGTCCACCATAAAGCAGGGGGAGAGTGAAGGCTTCACGCAGTTTGTCGACCGCCTCCAAGCCGCTGTAGATTCCTCCACCCTGCCCTCAGCAGCAAAGGGTCCCGTGGTGGCTGACTGCCTACGGCAGCAGTGTAATACCGTCACCAAAGATATATTGCGCTCCCTGCCGGCCGGGGCCAGCTTGGCTGACATGATTAAGCATGCTGTAAGGGAAGAACAACTGACACCCATTCAAGCAGCCGTTCACACCCTTGTTGTGGTGTGTCAAGTTTTGTCTGTTCTGTAAAATGGTCTGTTCTGTTTTCCCCCACTTTGTAATGGTGCTGTCCCAACTTCTCCTACCTCCCCAGTCCTTGTCAGTTACCAAAACTCCACCCCAGTTTCTATGGGTGTATCCATGTAAAGTATCCATTTGCTCCCCTCCCCAGTTACCCTAGAAACCAAATGTATCCTTCCCTCGATCCCTCCCTGGTGCCCCGTCAGTCACTCCCTGCCACCACCTTTTTTGCCAGAAACTTCTGTCTAGGGCTAGGAGTGATTGGCTTAGGGGGCTGGGCTCCTCCTCTGGATTATCCCTATTGGTATTTTCCTGGTGTCAGTCCCTTGGATCCCACTCCCCTTTGTACCCCTATTGGTCCAAGGACTGGCTCCTCCCTTGTATCTCCTACCCCTTCAAACCTGTTGTAATTCCCCCCCCCCCCCAGCTTTGTCTCCACCTGTTGGTACCCCTGGGATCTATTAAACCTGGATTAACCTCAGCTGGAGTCTGCCCTCTTCTTTCTGCTGCTTGCAGCTTTTTGTCAGCCTCTTCCCTCATCTGGCAACGTCCCCAGATATACCTCTGGGTGATTGCCTGAGGCGCTAGCCCGGAGCCATGCTACCGGGCGAAGTGCCCCACTGCTGCTAGTGGTTGCTGGCCAGCTAGCCGGGACATTTTTCCAGCTGACTGCTGCACACCCTAACCAGTGCGATAGCTTGCTTTAAATGTGGTCAAGCAGGTCATGTCGCAGCGAGCTGCCCTCAGCCGGCACAGCTTCCACTGGCAGCACCCTTGCTCCAACAACGCCCGAGAGGGGTCTGCTGGAGCTGCGGGAAGAGAGGTCACTTCGCTAGGGACTGTAGATCCAGGCCCCGGGGAAACGGGAGAGGGAGGGGGTGCGTGGGCCATACTCAGCCTCCTCCCGCTGTGAATGTGAGACGGCCCATTTATGCCAACCCTCAGTGGGGCAGGGGACCCTCATACCCTATGCTCCCACAGGAGGCAGTCAGTATCGCACCCCCGCCAGCGATACAATGGCAGAGCTGTGCAGCGCCGCCATCAGTACCTTCGCATCCTCCACCACCAGAAGTCGCGCAAGTGCCACAGAGCCAGCAGGGGACGCCCCAGAGCGGGACCCCTGGGTGGTCCTGGCCATGACAATAGGGAAGGAGCCCCTGAGGGTGTGGGGGACATGCCGCCTTTATGGCAGTCAGGACCCCCACATCAGAGGGCTTCAGTTTTGGGCAGACACAGGATCAGACTGCACGATTTTTCCCCAATCGCATTGGCCCAGACATTGGCAGTTTCAAGAGGTCCCTCCAGTGAACGGGGTGGGGGGACAGACCCGGGCGTGGAAAAGCACCCAGCTGGTGGCTATAACACTTCACACGAACAAGGGACCAGAACAGTCAGTAGCAATTTACCCCTACATTTTGCAAAATTCTCCACCCCTGATAGAGAGGGACGTCCTTGCTATGCTAGGAGTCAGAATTACAAATTTATCATGAGGGCCACTGCCGTACATCCTCAGCTGCTGATAAATTGACTTGGAAATCATCAGACATTGTATGGATAGAGCAGTGGCCTTTATCAGAGCCTCGAGTGGCAGCCTTGCTGGAACTGGTCGACCGCGAACTACAAAAGGGTCACATAGAACCCTCCATCAGCCCATGGAACACCCCTGTGTTTGTAATCCCCAAAAGGTCTGGAGAAGGTTGTCGTCTCATCCACGACCTGAGAGAAGTGAACAAGACAATCTGACCCATGGGTCCAGTTCAGACGCTGCTACCTGTGAACTCAGCCATCCCCGAAGGACAGCCATGCACAGTGCTGGACATCAAAGACTGTTTCTTCTCTATACCCTTGCACCCTGAAGACAGAGAACGATTCGCCTTTTCCATTGTGTTTCCAAACGGCAAGCGGCCCAACCTCCGTTTCCAATGGAAAGTATTACCACAAGGCCTGGTAGACAGCCCAACTATCTGCCAGGTCACTGTGGACAGAGCGCTGACGCCAGTCCGACACTCCTACCCCACCGCAACCATCATTCAATACATGGACGACATCCTAGTCGCAGCACCATCGGCGAGCCAAGTAGATCACCTGGTGTCCACAATCATGGAAACCCTCCAGGCCAACGGTTTCGAGATCGCAAGTGCCAAGATCAAGAGAGGACCCTGCGTGACCTTCCTGGGAGTGGGGATCACAAGCTCCTACATGACTCCTCCCAAGGTGAAGGTCCACCGAGACATCAAGACACTCCATGATGTGCAATGCCTGGTGGGATCGCTGCAGTGGCTTCACAACATCGTCCTGATTCCTCCCGAGGTCATGGACCCTTTATATGACCTCCTGAAAGGAAAGCACCCCTGGGAACCCAAGGAGCTGACACCGCAAGCAGCGAGCTCCCTCGATTTCATCGAACAGCAGATGTCCACTGGCACGCTCGCCAGGTGGAACCCAGCCATGCCCCTGGACCTATACGTCCACTTCATGCCAAAGGCGGGAGTGGGAGCACTGGCCCAAGGACCTTCCGAAAAGTCCCGACCGATCCAATGGGTGGTCCTTGGAAGACCCGTTCGTGCATTCTCCCCAGGAGTCGAATGTATCGCCAACCTCATCATGAAAGGCAGGAAACTCGTCTTGAGACACCTAGGAACCTAGCCAACAAAAATCTACCTCCCCTTCCGCAAGCCACCGACCACGGAGTCACCCACAATATTGGAATACCTAGCCCTTGCTCTCACTGGCTTCGGAGGAGAAATCTCCTTCTCCGCCAAACTGCCCTGGACTCAGCTGCTGACCGTCGTCGACGTAGACATACCGCCAAAGGTCAAGGACTGGCTGCAGCCAGGACCAATGGTCTTCACGGACGCTTCCTCCACAACTTCTACCACAACAGCTGTGTGGCAGGCAGGAGAACGATGGGATTGCGTCAAAGCATGTGACCCCACACTGTCAGTGCAGCAACTGGACACAGCAGTAGTGGTCTTGGCGTGCGGACTCTTCAAAGATGAACATCTCAACATTGTAACAGACTCTATATTCATGGCAAGGCTTTGCCTAGCCATGGCAGGACCGGGTGTGTCAACATCTACAGCAGCCCTAATGCTGGAAGAAACGCTCGGGGTGTCTGTGAGAGGTTTTGGGGGTGCTGAGCCCTGTGGAACCCCCAGAGATGCCACCGGACGCCCCCCGCAGCAAGATGCTGACGGGCATCGGGGGCTTCATCTTGGGCTTGGTCTTCCTGGCGCTCGGTCTTGGGGCTCGGCTTCTCCCTGCGCAAGAAGGTCAGGGCGGGTGCCGGGGGTGGCGTCCCCCCCGTGGCGGAGCGTGTGCGCTCCCACCGGGGCCCCCAGCCCGGTGTCACCCCCTTTTCTCTGCCCACAGAGCTCCTGAGCCAGCGGAGGCCGCAGCCCCTCCCCATGGGCTCGGGCCCGGCCGGGACCCCCCGCTCCGTCCCCGCTCCACTGATTTTGGGGGTTCCCGTGTCCCCCCCAGCCCCGCTGGCGCTCTGCCCCCGCCCAGTGCCTGCTCCCAGTGCTCCCAGTAAAGCTTCCCAGTTGGCCCCAGGGCTGTTTATTGGGGGGCAATGGGGAGTGATTGAGGGGGGTGATGGGACGGATTTGGGCAAAGGGATGGGGACAAAGGTTGGGGGCTGGGCCCGGGGGGAGCGGGAGGAGGAGGAGGAGAAAGAGGAGGAGGAAGAGGAAGAGGAAGGATCAGGAGAAAGGCCGGAGAGAGGAGGAGAAGGTGGGAGGATAAGGAATGAGGAGGAGGCAGGGGAAGGAGGAACTGAAAAGAAGAAGAAGAGGAGGAGGAAGAGCAGCAGCACCGGAAGCTCGCCGTTTTTCCATCCCCCCAGAGCTGCAGCCCCCCCGGCCCCGTCAGCATCGCCCCCTCCCCACATCCCACACTGAGCAGGGAGGGAGAGCTCAACCCTTTTAATAATATCTAATTAATTTAAAATAACTAATACTTTTTAATTTCAATAAAATTTTATTTTAATCTATGAAAATGTCCATATAACTTAAATTTATATAATTTAAAAAATCATTTTATATTGGTGTGAGAGTCTGTCCGAATTTTCCCTCATCTGCCTCACGATCGTCATTGGGGGACCACTGAAGAGAAGACCCCCCCCCGTCCTAAATCTCTGGCTCCAAAAGAGAAAGTCACATGCCAGCAAGGCCCTGAGACCTGAGAGCGTTGCTAAGCCATTGTTTTCACAGGTGTTGTTTGCTGTTTGCTACACTGAGCCCAATGAGAAGAAGAAGGGGCACCGTGCCCTTTTTGCAACAACAGCCTTGGAAGCTGTCCCACCTCTCAGCCAGGCTGGAATTCTCCTGAGTTCTGGTCCTCCCCCCACAGACGATCCTCACCTGTTTTACAACCACCGTGACAGACAGACTGAGATGGAAGGAGCCTCTCCATCAAGTACTGAGACATGAAACCCCCATGGGAAAAGGCCCCTCTGCTCCTTCCAAGGACTGGGACTGTGTTGCCGCCGCTTGGGGCGTGGTGTCCCGGGTCGAGGATGGCTCGGTGGCAGCACCCCTGCAACACGGGCCAAGCACACACTTACACCAATGTGGTGGATGGTGAAATGGCTTTTATAAACGGCTAGCCAGGGTAATTATTAACAGGGGGTAATGGTAGGGTAATGGTAAAAGGGGAGGGGTTTCACCTGAGCGTAACATCGTGTTATGAGCGTGACATCTCACGATATCTTGAATCCACATTTCTCCCCCATTTTATGACCAGATGAAAACATAGAAAATGCTAAGGTTAAAACTGACAAGAGGGAAACATGTAACCGGTAAAGTGCACTGAACTTGAACAATGTAACAAACTTGTAACAAACTTGTCAACCGTAACAAACTTTTGACTGTAAATGTTTAACAAACGAAAAGGTAACTATCTCTAATTGGTTTTTCTAAAAAAACACACTAACTTGTTTAAAATGTAAGGCGATCAATCATGGAGGCTGACTGAACCATGACTTCGGATATCTTCGCAGGACTTCCTCAGTTTTTTGGCTGACACCACAGCACTGAATTATTCTCCCAGAGTCTGCGACCTGTTTGACCTTAAAAGCAGAGAGATTTGGAGAGCTCATGTCCGGACTCATGTTCTCTCCAAAACGCCCTTTGAACCTTTGATGCAGGAAAAGCTCTGGGTTGATTGGTATTCCATTCAAGTAGAGTCAGAACTTGGCCAGAGTTCGAACTCTACTTGATGGATACCACTTAGGATAAGAACATCTTGCTGAGCTTTTTTCCCCCCAGTCCTTCTCTGCACTGACCTCTCACTGGCTTTTTTTGCAACCCTGGTGTGGTCTGCCATCGGGCTGCTTGATGATTCGCCACAGCCTTCTGGGAGCGGGGTATACAGGCTGCAGGGGTGTCTGAGGATCCAGTCCTGTAAGATAAACTTTACAGGTTTCATTAGTTTTTGCCCTGAAGGTCTGGTCTTATTGACTTAAGTGGACACCATTTAATTTTACTATCTTTCTTTATGGCTGCGTACCCTTGCCCTGTGAGTACCAGCCTCCAACCTGTTTCCCACTCTCCTAGCTCATTCTCTGTCATGCTTTGACACTGGCACAATGCCAGTGCCTCCATGAAAATACACTTTCTTTGGTGTCTGCTGTGGGATATGACTAGGAATAAGCAAAGCAGGCTCTTACTTGAAAGAAAAGTTTATTAACTAAACTACAAGTGAAGGAAAAATGAAAACCTTACAAATACATTTTCTTCCTTCTCCTTACTAAATTCTTAATACCATACATCTTCTAAATGACTAACTCTTGGTCTGTCACTACCTTTTAGAATACTCAGTCCACTAAGAGGAGAAGGAGTCTTTCTTTGTGCCATAGGCTTCTCCTGGAAACACCGTTGAAACTTTTTGTGTTTCTATGTCACTCTTGACACTGCTTGGAGATCATCTGCTATCCTGACACCTTCCTTCCATGTGCAATGCTCTCACCATTGCCCATGGACCAGAATTGCTTCTAGGGTCTTCTTTTTAAGGATGCTTTGTCCAGTTCTAGAAAAGACAGTCTCTCACTTTTGGGACACCCGTCCCCCCTATATTTTTATATACCCCCTGGGGCGGAGGGGTACTCACACTGAAACTTGGCTCTGGGGCATTGCTTCTTCCTAAATGCAGTCTCTGTGTTACAGGAAGAAAAAAAATTGGTTCCGTCCATGGCTACACAGGAAAAGTCTAGCTAAAAGGCCACTCTGTCATTCCCCCCCTACTCAAGAGTCTTCTATACTTCTTTCGTGGCTCATCTTTTCTTATCTCACCCTTTATCTCTCTTCTCGTTCAGCTCTTGGAGGATCAGCATTTATAAGGTTTTCGGCATGCAAGAAAAGGGTTAAAAATTTCAGTCTCTGCTTGTGCGGAGCTCTGGAACTCCCACACTGCTTTGCTGGGCACTTTTCGCCCACACTTCTTGCTTCTCTTTCTGTGCTGGTTGCTATCAAAATCCCGCCGCCGGCTCTCTCTCTCTCTCTCTCTCTCTCTCTCTGCTGGAGGGAGGGCTGCCCGATGTCTCTTGGTGTTCTCTACCTTTCTATGCTCAAGGGCAGCTTCACCCCCCACCTCAGTCCAGGCCCAGGCCTACTGCGTGGGGCTGCCCCTCCCCTGCCCAGCAGCAGCGCTGGAGAGGGGAGAGGATCCAATCTCTTTCCCGCCGAAGTCCCAAGAGGCCCGGCAGGTGAGCAGCTCTGGTTTTTAACCCCTGTGTGTTCTCAGAGGCGGAACAAAATTTCAGTGGTCAAACTCAATGCCAAAGTTAAAATCTGAGCACTCATTGGCCCCTGACCACAGCATCCCAGAAATCCTGTTTCCAGGTCAAACCACGATAACAGTAAATTCAGAATCCTGCATTACTAGAGAACAGATGAGATTAATTTGTGAAAGCAATACTAATAATGCCCAAGATGTGTGTCTAGACACTGAACAGAGTATTTGCCACTTTGAAGTTCATCCAGTCACTGACCAGAAAACTGTGCTCGTATATACTGGAAAAAGTGTGTGTGCCTGAGAACTGCCTGTGCTGCTGTAAGAATTGATAGCAACGATGTTATTTTGTCTAGTAGAAATCATTCTAATTTCTGTATTTGTAATTTTGTTAAGACGAGTAGCTGTATTACCTTCTTTATCAAACGTACATGGTAAAGCATTAAGAGACACTTATTGTCATAAAGGTTTGCATTAAGTAAAAGAATTTACTTATTTTCTAGGAAAGGGGGGAATGAGACAGAGTGAAAAATCCCCAGAGTAAAAGTCCATTTTGAATTAGGTGAAATGTCCAGAAAGGGTGAAAAGTCTGTAAGGTCAAAGCTGAAGGGAAAACTGCAGAACAGACATAATAGAGAGACAGGAGGAGACAGATGGAGAAAAACAGAAACTACTGCAAGGGCAAGTCAACCTGACCTAGGAATTCTTTCTGATAAAAAAGAGCTAGCGGCAAATGTCACGCGGAATTCTGTAAAAATGAATATCTACGAGCCCATTGTGAAACTGTATGCATATGTATTTGAGAAGGAAGATAAAAATAGATTTAGAAGTTCTCAGAGGTACGCATGCCTTTTGAGGAGAGCAATCTCCGCATGCGTCCAGTGCTGTAATGAACATACCGACTTTTAAGATTTGAACAAAGTTGTGGAGTTCTTTTCTTTATCTCCACAAAACAGGAGGAGGAGCAGGAGCAGGACTAGAAGCAGGAACAGGAGAGGAGCAGGAGGAGGAGCAGAAGGAGCAGGACAAGCAGGAGCAGCAGGAGGAGGAGGAGTAGGAAGAGGAAGGATCAGGAGAAAGGCTGGAGAGAGGAGAAGGAGGCAGGATAAGGAATGAGGAGGAGGCAGGGGAAGGAGGAAATGGAAAGTAGAAGAAGAGGAGGAGGAAGAGCAGCAGCACCGGAACCTCGCTGTTTTTCCACCCCCCCAGAGCTGCAGCCCCCCCGGCCCCATCAGCATCGCCCCCTCCCAACATACCACACTGAGCGGGGAGGGAGAGCTCAACCCTTGTTAAGAATATCTAATTATTTTAAAATAACTAATACTTTTTAATTTCAATAAAATTTTATTTTAATTTATGAAAACATCCATATAACTTAAATTTATATAATTTTAAAAATAATTTCATATTGGTGTGAGAGTCCGTCCGAATTTTCCCTCATCTGCCTCACAATTGTCTTTTGGGGACCACTGAAGAGAAGACCCCCCCTGTCTTAAATCTCTGGCTCCAAAGGAGAAAGTCACATGCCAACAAGGCCCTGAGACCTGAGAGCGTTGCTAAGCCATTGTTTTCACAGGTGTTGTTTGCTGTTTGCTACACTGAGCCCAATGAGAGGAAGAAGGGGCACTGTGCCCTTTTTGCAACAACAGCCTTGGAAGCTGTCCCACCTCTCAGCCTGGCTGGAATTCTCCTGAGTTTCAGGTGGTCTCCCACAGAAGACCCTCACCTGTTTTACAACCACCGTGACAGACAGACTGAGATGGAAGGAGCCTCTCCATCAAGGACTGAGACATGAAACCCCCATGGGAAAAGGCCCCTCTGCTCCTTCCAAGGACTGGGACTGAAACCCCCAGCCCGGGGCAGGTGTGTGGGGGAGGCAAGCTGACCAAAGCCAGATGTTTGCCTGCAGGTTGTGACCGCTGGACCAAGAAGACAACGGCTCTCGCTTACTGCTGAGAACATGGACTACCTGTTACATCTATTCCTTATTGTATCTGTTTCCCGCCCCCCTCGCAATTTCCAATAGAGTTATCATAATAAAAACCTCTGAGTTAGCGAGAGACTTTGAGATCTCCCCGACGTAACAGGCGGATCCTCGACTGGACTGGACCAAAGGACTTCGTCTCTACGTGTGGTAGCTCTATCCCCCTCTTTCTCTCTCTCCCTCTCTTCTGTCTCTCTCTTCCTCTGTCTTTTTCTCTCCCTTAACCCCTCTATCGCATTTTGCTGTGGTCATTCAATCAAGGTGCATTTGTTTCGATTATCATTGCAAACCCCCTTGTACCGTGACGGTTCTTTTTGCACCCTGAGATCAAATCCACGAACCATCACGAAACCCGTCCATGAGGATGGATCGTGACACCCCCTAAGACCCCTCCCCAAATTCCTCCCAAAACCCCCCCAGACCCCGCTAAAACCCCCTCAGGTTCCCCCAGACCCTCCCCAAATCCCCCCAAACCTCCTCAAGACCCCTCCCCAAATTCCCCTCACGGCCCCTCCAGGACCCCTCACCTGTTCCTGCGCCTCCTCAGCAGCTCCCGGAGCCCCCCGTCCTCTCCCAGCGCCTCCCCCGCTCTCTCCAGCGCCTCCCGCAGGACCCGCCCGAGCCCGGGGCGGCTCCCGGGGGTCCCTGAGGGGGTCCCGGGGGACGGCGGGGGGGGAGGGGGCGCCCGCTCCATGCCCGGCCCCGGGGTCAGGGGGCGCTGCTTCGGGCTCGGCTCTGATTGGCTGGAGCGGCACAGGGAGGGCGGGAGTTGCTGAGGGGAGACACCCGGTGATTGGTTGGTTTCATAGACGGCGTGGTGATTGACAGGAGAGGGGCGGGGGAAGAGGGCTTTTCCAAGGGAGGCGCGCGGTGATTGGTTGGATAGAGGCAAAGAAGGCGGGAGTTGCTGAGGGGAGGCGTGCGGTGATTGGTTGGATCGGCGCACGGGGAGGCCGGTGTTCCTGACGGGGGAATCGCGGTGATTGGTTGGTTTGAGGCGGGATGCGCCGTGAATCGCTAATTTGGGCGATGAAATGCAGTGATTGGATGTTTGGGCCGGGCCGCGCCGCTATTGGCTGTGCAAAGTCCAGGCTTTTTAAGGGAACATTCCCGGTTTTTTGGGGAAAACCTCATGGATTTTTAAGGATAAATTCCCATGTTTTGCAGGAGAACCATTCCTGGATTTTTTGATCCAACATGACCCCAAATAACCAAAATTACCCCAAAACATTAGAAATAAACCCCCAATAACCCCAAAAAACTCCAAACAGTACCTAAAAGTCCCCCAAATAACCCCAAACAAATCAAAATAACCCCAAAAAAATTAAAAAATCCCCCAAGTGAAACCCAAAAAACCCCAAATGATTTCTAGTACACCTAAAAATAACCCATATACACAACCAACACCCCAAGAACCTCAAATAGTTCCAAATTACCCCAAATAAGCCCAAAGAAATGCAAATACTTCCACATAAACCCAAATAATTCCAAATAACCCCAAAAAACCAAAAACAAACCCCCAATAAACCCAAATCAACCTCAAGTAACCCCAGTTCCTCCCGTCCCCAACCCAAAACAGATCCAAACCAATCAGAACACGCGGCACTGATGACGATCCAGTTGTAGGGCAGAAACTCAGAGCACCGGCCCCGCTCAGCGATTTTCAGATAATCAGCGCCCGGCCCGACTCTGACTCATCACTTGCCAGGCTCAGACCAAGGACTCTCACTATGTTAAATAATCAGAGACAGCAGCAGAAGAAGAAGAAGAATCATACCAATAATTCTATACTATAAAAATAGTAATTAATTTTGAAATTAAGGGGCTCTCAGGAAAAGATATGGGAGTAGAAATAACAGTTCTTTACTAGGAAAAATTAAAAAGACAAATACACTAGTACAAACAAATGAAAAAACAGTGAGAGAGTCACAATCCTCTGGGAATCCAGTAGAAAAGGTTGATCATTGGGAATCCAGGGGGAAAAGGGCTGATCCTCTGGGAATCCATTTCTTACCTCCCAAAGACAGGGCAAAGGCAGGGCCATGGGGTTTTTATAGGGTATCCCAAGGGTGGAGTTGGGGTTTGGGTCAGGGGAAGAGTTCTGAGCAACACAAGAAGGCCAAGATCAAATTCCTGCCTCTTAGCAGCAGCAGCACTCAACACAGAACGGGTCCCCAAATCCTCAATTCGCTCTAAAACAACTGAGAAATTATGGAACTGCAGATCTATTAAATCAATTTCCTTCATTTAACCCAGTTTTGGGTGTTTTTAAAGGATGAAGGTGAAGCAGAGGAAAATTAAGGCCAAACCAAAAGGAGAAGCAGCAGCCAGGTGTGTTCCCAACATGGATCACAGGGAATGGGAGTGACCAGGGCTGTGCCCAAAGTGCCTCCTCCAGTGGGGGATGGAGCTGGAGCAGCGCACGAAGCTCTGCCCGCACTCGGGGCACTCGCAGGGCTTCCCTTACCGGTGCCTCCGTTGGTGTTGGGTCAAGTGAGAGCTGCTGGAGAAGCTCTTCCCACACTGAGGACACTCGTAGGGCCTCTCCCCAGTGTGGATGCGCCGATGGGTGATGAGGGTGGAGTTGTGCTTGAATCCCTGCCCACAGTCGGGGCAGCGGAAGGGCCTCTCATCTGTGTGAATCCGATAGTGCAGGAGGAGATGGGAGCTGGTCGGAAACCTCTTCCTGCATTTATCACACTCATAGGGCCTCTCCCCTGTGTGGGTGCGCCGGTGCCTGATGAGGTTGGAGTTGAGCTTGAATCCCTGCCCGCAGTCGGGGCATTGGAAGGGCCTCTCCTCTGTGTGACTCTGATAGTGCTCGAGGAGATGGGAGCTACACGTAAACCCCTTCCCACACTTGGAACACTCGTAGGGCCTCTCCCCAGTGTGGGTCCTCTGGTGCAGGATCAGGTTGGAGCTCCGGCTGAAGCTCTTCCCACACTCCCCACACTCATAGGGCCTTTCCCCAGTGTGGATCCTCTGGTGGCTGATCAGGGTGGAGCTCTGGCTGAAGCTCTTCCCACACTCCCCACACTCGTAGGGCTTCTCCCCAGTGTGGATCCTCTGGTGCCTGATCAGGTGGCAGTTCCACCTGAAGCTCTTCCCACACTCCACGCACGTGTGGGGCTTCTCCCCATCATGGAGCTGCTCATGCAGCACCAGCTCCGAGCTCTGGGTCCATCTCCGGCCGCCTTCCCAGCCCAGCCTGGCTCTTTCCCCCTCAGATCCCCGCCAGCTGTGTTTGCAGCCCCTCCTTGTGTGGCATCTCTGGGCCTTTTCCTCCCCGTTGGCTTCCTGCGCCGTGGAGCCGCTCAAAACGGCCTCTTCCACCAGGTTCTGCCGCGGGCATTTGTCCTCCCTGCTCTCCATGCTCAGCTCCTGCTCTGGGGGAGGAAGGACAAGGACAGGATGGGATTTGCCTCCGTGCCACAGCCAAGGGCAAGGAGATCCCCCCAGGGCTGAGCTGCAGCCGAGGCCGTGCTGGGCTGGGAGATGGAGCAGCACAGAGGGGAAAGGGGCACTGACTTCCTCCTCACCTGCCTCAGTGTCCCGGGGCATCTTCCTCTTCCTCGCAGCCTCCCAGGGGTTGGCAATGGGAAACCCTGGTTTGGGGAAAACAAGGGATGAGCACGTTTGTAGGAGTGTCGGGGGTAGGACGGTCGGGACGGACGGAGACGAGAGATCTCTGCAGCCAGGTCGTGGAACTTGCGGTTTATTGCAAAGGGCCTGGGGGCAGGGCCCTGCTGGGAGCTGCCAGCCACAGCTCGGAGCAGGCCCGAGAGAAGAGAGGGGTAGAGAGGATGAGAGGGGAAGAGAGTAAGAGGGGAAGAGTATAAGGTTCCCATTACAATACAATAAATCTTCTTCTGTGTTGAATATTCTATTTCTCACTAACCAATCCAGTACAAGATACAAATCCTAGAGCATTTACATACAGCCTGTAAGAATCATTACATCACCATACTGTGTCACATTTTAAACCCTAAAAACTCCTCTTTGGACCACTTCTGATGAGCTAGTAGTGTCTGCTCTGACCCTTGGATCTGTCTGCAAGCAGAGGGAATTGTTTCATCAAAAGGGGATTACCTTCAGTTGGGCCACACCATTGTTTTCCAGTTGTTCACTAACTAAGGTATCTCAAAGCTTGCTTTCATTCCAATCTTCCTTATACTTTCTATATTCTCAAAATCTTTTGCCAGACAATCATATTTATAAGGCTTTCCTGTTTCATCTTCCCCAACACACATTGAGTTTGAAGGTGCCTCTGCCCGAGTCCATCTCTACAAGTCACCGGCCATCTGGGCTCCATAAAAACCTCCCAAACACCAAGATTCAGCCCTGAAAAAGCCTCCCAGGAGTTCCCTGTCCCTGGTCCCTCCCCTCTGCTGTTCGGGGGTTCCCCCTGTCCCAGCTGCTGGGGTCACGCTTGGATTGGGGGTCCCCCCTTCTCCTCGGTCCCTGCCCTGCCCAGGCTGCTGGCAGTCCCAGCAATGCCAAAAGCTCCCCCCACTTCGCTCTCCCCATTTCGGGATGCCGGGGCTGTTTGGGCTCCCGGGGTCCCTTCTCCCCTCATTCTCTGCTTTGGGCTGTGAATGAGAGGAGGGCTGGTTGTCCCAGACCTGCCAAGTGAGTGCTGGAGTCTCCCGTGCTGCGTTTCCGACTTTCCTCGAGGGAAGCGGCCAGTAAAGAGACGCAGCGAGTGATCAGAGGAGTGAGAGAATCCCCCAGGGTAACTGGGACTGGGTCTCAGGGAGGGGTTGGACCCCTCGGAGGAATGGAGCAGAGGAGTTTCCGAGCCCAATCCACTGGAAATGGGACAAAAGGGACTCCTAACAATTCAGCTGGGTTGAGGGATAAGAGTGTCCAAGAGCGTCCAGAATTAAAACCTGCTGGGATGAGGGATTAACATTCCAAGAGCATTCAGAGTTGAGCAAAATTCTGCCGGATTGAGGATATGCTCAAGAGCATCTGGGGTTGGACAACACAGCTGGGTTGAGGGATATCGAAGAGCACCGGGACTGGCCAGAAACACCTAAACTTGTAATAGGTGATGTGAAAGTGTAGTATATGGCAGAGATAATTCATGCTATTAATGTATAAAATATTGTAATATCCACACTAAGTCTTTTGACCATCCTGGCCAGGAGCAGTGTCTGATTCATATACATCTCCTTCCTGGACTTCATTGAGATAAACATTGGGGTTTTTAATGAAAGAATAGAAGCTTCCAGGGGGATAATTGCTGGATTCTCCGGGTCACCAGGTCCACCCAAGAGTGATTATCACCTCGATGATTACAGGTACCACGATGATCCATGGCGATGATCCACAGCGCCACCCTGATGCAGGTGAATGCTGACTTCCCTGGAGTCTACTGACAACATCAGACACCTGGACTGAGTCTTTGTCCACCTCTGCACATGTAAAGCCACGGTTATGCATTTGAAGAGACACAAAGAACATTCGGTCATCTCTGCCTCTAGCAGAATAAACTGTATAAGAACTCGCTGCCTGAGGCAGCATTTGTGAACAAGGGGAGACTCTGACAGTCGGAGGTCAGATCCGTGTTCACCCAGCACCGAACCCGGGCTCCACGCTGACCCTTGGCTGTGGCGGTTTCAACGACTGAACTTCAGTCTCGCAGACAAATTAATAAATCTTTGCTAAATTTTCTTATAAGTTTGGCTCTCAATTTGATCATTTATAACAAAAGATACCTTATTGTTGTCTTGTTGTGTGTGAGAGTGAGTCACACACAAAATCAGCCTCAGCTTCCTGGGTGGGTGGGAAGGGGGGGCTGTGGAAAGAGGAGTGTGTGACTGCAAACAGGCCATTGTCCCTTGGCTGGGTGGGGGCTGTGGCATAAGGTACAGGTGACCTGCAAAGGGGCCATTGTCCCCCGGGCGTGTGAGGGGGCCGTGGCTGAAGAGTGTGAGTGACACAAATCAGCCTCACAGGGGAACGGGCACCGGAAGCAGCAGAGTCAGGGCCCTCCCAGGAGGCCCCGAGATACTGAGACCTAGAGGCCAACCCCAAGGCCAGGGGGCCACAGGGACCCGCCATTCTCTGTCAACAGGGATCCACTTTGTGTCCTGAGCGTGTGAAAGAATGGGTGGAAGTGAATGAGAAACAAAAGTGAGTGAATGTAGACGAATGAAAGTACAGGTAATGTGGATTGTGCATTTTAAGCTTCACTATATCTCCTTGGAGGGAGGTGTATTGTACTGAAAGTAGTGTGAGAAAAAAAGTTTTTATTTTTGTGGGTAAAGTTGAAAGAAAAGTGGTATTTGGGCTGTTAATAAAAGTGAAAAACAGAGGCAGAAGATGAATAGATAAGATCTTGAAAAATGAGACAGAAAACCAGTAAGAAAAAAAAAATAGTCCTTTGGCAGTTATGTTAGCTAACAGAGATACAACTCCTTGCAAAAGGAGAAAATACAGGGTATGTAGCAGTTGATGGGAAAAACATGCAAACTATGGAAAAAGGGAAATTAACCTTAAACTAGTAAGCTCAAACTTGTGAATTATATACTTTAAAAAGAGAACTAGAATATTTAATACAAAATAAAGGAACTATATATACTGATACAAGGTATGCCTTTAGAGTAGTACACACCTTTAAAAATTTGGAAAGGAAAAAAATTACTTAAGTCAAGAAGAAAAGGATTAGTACATTAGGAACTTGTTTTAGAGGTTTTAGAGGCATTACAATTACCTAAAAGAGACAGCTATAGTACATATTTAGGAACCCCAAAAGGGAAAGACCCCAGAAAGAAGAGGAAATAATTGGGCAGATCACAAAGCTAAGGATGCAGCAGAAAATGGAGCTGAAAGAGTTATGTTAATATTAACTCCAAACGAGGAAAAACTGGAAATTCCAAAGTTTAGGGAAGCCAAGAAAAAAGAATTAAACAAGACAGGAAGTGAACAGGATAAATCAGGGAAATGGAAACTTCTTCATGGAAGACATTTACTTAATAAAATGTGCTTACAAGGAAAATATCAGAAGACATGCATCAGAAAACTCACTGGGGTACACAAGCTTTGTGTGATCATTTTTTAAGGAACTATCGGTGCACTGGGATTTTTGGAGTAGCAAAGCAAGTAACTGAAAGATGCTTAATTTGCCAAAGGATAAATAAAAAGGTGATGAGAAAAACAACTTTAGGAGGTCATGAGTTACCTCGTCGACCATTTCAAAGTATCCAAGAAGAAGTTTAGATTCCTTAGGTTCTGGATTTATTTGTAAAAAAAACCCATTTAATCTAGAAGAAAGAGAATATGCCATATGTTATACAGGAAATTTTAGGAGAAGGAAAATATTTAAAGTATCAGAAACACCCGAGAAAAAACAAGAAAAGAAAAAGGGGAAATGAAAGAGAGGGGAACAAGAGGAAAAATCAGAAGGAGAGTGGGATCCTCTGCAGGTCTTGCCCCCTCCGTTGGCGGCCGAGGCGCCTGTCCCGGGTCCCGGCTCGCTGCCCGCCTCAGCTCCGCCTGCCCCGGTTTCCATCCCAGCTGCGGGCTCACTGCCCAGGGCAGCTCCACCTGCCCCGGCGCTGTCGCTGAATTTGTGTGCCCTGGTCCCACGGCCTGGCCCGCGGCCGCTCTGCCGGCCATGCTGGGGAAGATGGGGCTTGCTCTGTCCTGCCGCCTGCTCCGAGCTCACCGCGCCGACCGCACCGAGGGGGGGTCCCAGCCATCCCATCCCCGGCTGCCCTGCCCGTGCCAGCTGCGCTGGGCACCGCCGCTGCTGCCGGGGGCTCCCACCTGCCTTTGCTCTGCCGGGAGCTGCCGGATCAGCCGCCAGGAGCCATCTGGGGGCTACCCACGCTCCGGCTCGGGCTCCACGGGAAGATCCCCCTCTGGCGATTCCGGCACCAGACCCTGCCCACACTCCGACCCAGCCTTGGCGGGATATCCTCCCCTGACCACCCCATCCTGCTCTGAGTTACGTCCCCTTGGGAACCACAGCTCCGGCTGATCAGGGAAACTCTCTCTCTGTCTACAGGAAGCACCTTATCGAAACACTAGGAGCTCAGTTAAAAGGCAGCCCTCTCCAAATTCTTTCTCAAAACACGGCAGAAAGGCTATAGAAGGTAAAAAAGTGACAGAGTCAGATGAAGGGATTGGTCTGTTTCCGTTCAGAGAGGTTCCCATGGGAGGGATGCGCTGCCCCGCCCCGCGGCAGCCACCAGCGCCCCTGCCGGCCGTGCCCGGAACTGCACCCAAGGGGAAAGCGCCGCAGCCCAAAGGCCGGGACTGGCTCCGGGCTCTGGTTGCTCTCAGTGCCGGAGCTGCTGTTGTTTCTTTGCTTTATTATACACACTAGGAAAGAACAGTATTCCTATTCCCATATCTTTGCCTGAGAGCCCCTTGATTTCACTATTCTAACAATTAAGAGGGAGGGGGTTTGCATTCTCCATTCCAAGAGAGGCTTTTTCTGCCTTCCCCAGCAGACACCTCTCTTGTAAAGCAAGACAAGCACCCACAGGCACTGAGCGGGGCTGCAGGAGGGCCAGAAGAAGGCCCTGCAGCACTTGGGCACAAAGGCACAGCAGGTGAATGCAAGAAGGGAGCAGCAAAAGGCCAAGCTGAAGGCAAAGGCCAGGGCAGAGCTCCTACAGCCCCCGAGGGATCAACCCCAGGGCCCAAGGGGGCCCCAGCACCCAGGGCACGGGCTCGGCCACAAGCACCTGGCACAGGCATTGCCCTCCTCGGCAGGGGAGAGCCCACCCAAACAGCCCCTGGCAAGGAATCAGGGCTCCAGCTGCAGGGCACAAGGACACTGCAAGCACACACAGCAGCACCCTCAGCACCAGCAAGTCCACCCCTGGATGGACATGGATGGGCAGGGCTGTCACAGCTCCCATCACACCAGGGACCCTCCACACTGGAGCCCTTGAGAACATTCAGGTGGGTCTGCATTGAGAGGAGGCATTTCTGATGGACACAGGGGCCTCTCAATCCACTCTGAATCTTAGACCCAATGTGGGGGGAAAAGCCAAAAACGTCTCTGATTATTGAGGGGATAAGATGGAAAGACCTGTGGTTTTATTCAACCATTATTAGCAGATGTGGAAGATGGGTTTGAAATGCATGAATTTTTATTTGCTCCTAATTGGGATTATAATTTACTGGGAAGAGATTTGATCGCTAAACCCAAAATGCAAATTAATATTATTAAAAGTGTTACAGAGGCCAGTTCTGTTGTACCTCTGTGTCAAATGTCTGGCAAGGCCTATGCTGAAGTGAACCCAGAAGCGTGGGCATGTGAAGAGCTTTGTAGACACCTAGCTAGCTGAGAAAGGGCACATACCACTAGTAGAGCATGAAGGACACAGACCAAGGAGTCAGCAGTCAGTGTCCAATGACGGACAAGGACACTTCGACCTTTGTGCAACATGAGGATAGAAAGGAGAAGGTTTGCCAGAAAATATGGAGAATAGTTTCAATAGTTGCAATAAAGAAACCACAAGAATGTAGAGTAGGTGTAGTTGGATGATAAGTAATTGACCAATCCTGAGCTCAGCTTTGCAATATGTATGAACTTCATTAACTCCAATATAAATGTATGTGCTTGCTGATCAATAAACGAGATCTGCTGATCACCCATATTGGAGTGCTGCTTTTTCTCCCGCCGACACTACAAAATGGTGACCCTGGCCGACATGATGACCTTTGGATAATTCTTGTACCGGCAACTGCGGAGCCAAAGTGGATCGGTGAACGAGTTCAGGTCCTATCGCAGCTGGGATGGCAATTAAGCACCACTGAGAAAAGTGGAAGGTTCCGATTCGCTCCAGGTGAGCTTATAGAAGTTACCTGGCCGATACGTGCTGCTGCGACCTTGTAACGGCTGCAACAGCGCCGACAGAAAATCATGGAACCAGAAAGGCAAGCAGCATATGACTTATTTATTAGCTTTTTCAAAAGCGACAAGTTAAGGGCATAGATTTGCAGGGAGAACTTCCTGTTGTGTTAGAGTATGAGTATACATTAGGAGTTTTTCAGAATCCTCATACAGTACACGAGTTAGCAGAGTGGAAAAAATTTGGGGACAAGTTGTGGTTGGCAACTATAGCTGACAATAAAACGGCACGGAAGATGGGGAAGCCATGGCAAATCGTGCATGATGAATTAGTGCAGTATCAGGCAGAAAAGAAGGCAGCACAGCAAGCTAGAATAGCACATGATAAGAATACGAGTTATGGGGAAGGTTCAGTGCGTCCTTTACCCCCTGCCACATCAACAGTAATTCTGCCGCCGACATCAGCCTCCTCCTCACATGACAACTCACCCCCCGCTCGTGCTGTTACAGCACCATCCGCACCGCCTCTCCCATGGCCAGACCCTCCTTCCCCTCCTCCCAGCAATGAGCTTCTCCCTGGGTCAGAAGCTGATCTAGCAGGGGCCATCACAAGGGAGCGAAAAGCAACGTGGGCAGCGGTAGCAAAACACGTCATGGAATCGGGGGAGGGGGGGAAAGAGAGGCTATGGAAGCAGCTATTGATGTGGCTTGCCCGGTGATATTTACTCCTTTGGCAGTGGGTGGCTCCCAAGCAGTAATTACTGCTTTAGACTGGAAGCTGTTGTCACAGTTACGAGATACAGTTCGTCAATTTGGAGTAACTGGCAAACCCACAAAGCAGATGCTTGATTACATCTGGGGGACTCAGGTTTTGCTGCCAGCTGATTGTAAAGGAATAGCGAGGTTAATCTTAACTCAGCATCAGCAGATTTAATTTGGAGCACATTGGCAGTCTCTTCGTCAGCAATGTGTAGCGGAACAGAGACAGCCAGGCGATCCGTTATTTGGGATAACCTTAGATGAATTATTAGGGACAGGACCTTTTATTTGGACAGAAGCACAAGCTTTAATAGGTCCTGATAAGTGTAGGGAAGCAATGCGCCTGGCATGATTGGCTATAGATAGAATAAAAGAACCAGGAGGGATTCCTTCTTATATGGGAATAAAGCAAGGGAGAGAGGAGTCGTTTGGATCCTTTATAGATAAGGCAGCCACTGCTATTGAGTGTGCGGGAGTCCCTGATTACATGAAGGGTACTTTTTTAAAAGAGTGTGCACTCCAAAACTGTAATCAGACTACGAGGAGTATGTTAAACACCCTAGGAGCTAATTGGACTATAGAGGAAGCTTTAGAACGTATGGCAAAGGTGCCCTTGGGAAGTCAAGCAATGTTAGTAGAGGCTATTAAAGAGTTAGGAGCAGGATTACAGAAGCAAGCAGAAGCTTCGCAGGAGCAAGCAGAAGCTTTGCAGAGCCAAGTATTGGCAGCCCTCGCTCCATTGCAGGCTGCGGCAACAAATGCTCCACGAGCTCCATCTACTGGCCGATTCAAGTGCTACAGGTGCGGAGGTACCGGCCACACCCGCCTCGCTTGCCGAGCAGCGACCGTCTGGTGTCACAACTGTCGCTCGGATACCCATAACACCGGAGCCTGCCGACGTTGTTCGGGAAACTTCAAAATAAACGCGTTCAACAGCTGCCGCATTCAGACACAAGTAGCAGCTGTCAGCACCCCAACTCAGCTTCCCTTCAACCAGCCACAACCAGGAACCTTCAACCAGCCACAACCGGGAATCTTCAGCCAGCCACAACCGGGCAACCCTCAACCAGCCACAATCGGGAGTCTCAGGCTGGATGTGGCAGCCTCAGTAACAGTAACACTGATGACCACCCAACCGGAAAAGGTTCCCACCGGAATAAAGGGACCAGTCATCATTAATGTACAACCTATGGGAGCTTTGTTGCTGGAACGATCGTCAGCCACCATGATGGGATTATTTGTTTTGACTGGAGTAATAGATGCTGATTTTACAGGGGAAATTTGTGTTATTGTGTATACTCCTTTTCCACCGATACGAATTGAGAAAGGACAGAGGATAGCTCAATTAGTTCCACTGGAACAGCTGACTAGGACATTACCCCCTCTTCAATCACAGTCCAGAGGAGAAAAGGGTTTTGGTTCCACTGGAGGACTTACTCTGTTAACAATGAACTTAAATGAGCGACCAAAACACACTGTAATAATAGAATTTCAAGGAGAAAGGCAAACCTTGCAAGGTTTATTAGATACTGGTGCAGACTCCAGCATTATTGGTCCACAGTTCTGGCCCCACAACTGGCCACTGCAGCCAAGCACAATGACAGTTACTGGAGTTGGAGGCCTAACCCTTGCAAGAAAATCACCCATGTTATCTGTAACTATTGATGGAAAAACTTTACGGAATGTTTTCTCCATTGTACCTTTGCCTCCTACTGTACAGTGCCTCATAGGTCGGGACATTTTGGCTCAAATGGGAATTGTGCTCACAAATGACTACCCTTTGGGCTAATGGTCATTGCGTGGACTTTCCCAATCCCATTAACTTGGACCACGGACACTCCAGTATGGGTTAGGCAATGGCCATTAAAAAGGGAAAGTCTTGAACAAGCTCATATACTAGTGCGTGAACAATATAAACAGGGTCATTTACAATTGTCAACAAGTGCAGGGAATACTCCTATCTTTGTTATTAAAAAGAAGTCCGGGAAGTATCATTTACTACATGATTTATGGGCTGTAAATGCACAAATGGAACCTATGGGAGCCTTATGTGGTGGTTTGACCCGGAAACAGGATTTCTGGGATGCTGTGGTCAGGGCCAATGAGTGTTCAGATTTCAATATTGCCATCTGGCCCAACCACTGGGCATTGGATCCACCTCTGAGAACACAGGGTAAAAGCAGGGCTCTCCCCCCTGCAGCCTCTCTTTGAATTTCTGGCGGGAAGGAGTTGGAGCTCTCCCCCCGGCCCAGCTGCTGCCTGGGCAGGGGGAGGGGAAAAGCCATGCGGTCCGGCCCGAGAGAGGTAGGCCTGGCCCCCCCAAGGGTGGAAGGAAGAAGTAAAGAAATACTGGGAAGCAATGGGCAGCTTGTTCCCCCCACTTGGAGACAGACAGAGAGAGAGAGTGCAGCCTGTGTTTGTGGCTGTGTTACCTTGAAATTTGGTAAACATGTGCTGGCAGCAGGCAGCATGGCTGAAAAAGAGAAAGATGGGAAGATGGGGGGGGTGCGGGCGAAAGGTGCCTGGCAGGCCAGCTTGGGAGTTCGGGAGAGCCACACGCACGAGCAGAGATTGAAACTTTTAACCCTCTTCTTGCATGCTGGAAACCTTACAAATGCTGATCCTCCTGGAGCTGAATGAGAAGAGAGATAAGGGGTGAGATAAGAAAGAATGGGCCACAAGGGAAGTGGAGAAGACTTTTGAGTGAGGGGAATGATGGAGTGGCCTTTTGGCTGGACTTTTCGTGTGTAGCCATGGACGGAACCAGTTTTTTCTTCCTGTGATACAGAGACTGCATTTAGGGGGGAAGCAACGTCCCAGAGCCAAGTTTCAGTGTGGGTACCCCTCGGCCCCAGGGGGTATATAAAATATGGGGGGGACTGGTGTCCCAAAGGTGAGAGACTGTGCTGTTCTGGAATTGGACAAAGCATTCTTAAAGGTGTTTTGTGGAGATAAAGAAAAGAACCCCACAACTTTGTTAAAGTTGTAAAAGCCGGTATGTTTATTACAGCGCTGGACGCATGCGGAGATAATGCTCTCCTCAAAAGGCATGCGTACCTCTGGGAGTTTTAGGTCTCTTTTTATCCTCCTTGCAAATACATATGCATACAGTTTCACAATAGGTTCATACATATTCATTTTTACAAGGTTTCACATGACATTTGCCGCTAGTTCCTTTTATCAGAAAGAATTCCTAGGTCAGGCTGACTTGCCCTCGCACTAGAATTTGTTTATCTGTTTCTGTCTACCCCTTGTCTCCCTATTATGTCTGTTCTGCAGTTTTTCCTTCAGCTTTAACCTCAGAGACTTTTCACCTCTCCTGGACATTTCACCTAATTCAAAATGGGCTTTTACTTTAGGGATTTTTACTCTGTCTCAAAGGGAAGACCCTAGAAGCAGTTTTGGTCCATATGCAGTGGTGAGAGCACTGCATATGGAAGGAAGATGTCACGATGGCAGATGATCTCCGGGCGGTGTCCAGAGTGACGTGGAAACACAAAGGGTTTCAACAGTGTTTCCAGGGGAAGCCTATGGCACCAAAAAAGACTCCTTCTCCTCTTGGTGGACTGAGTATTCAAAGGGTGGTGCCAGATCAAGAATTGGTGATTTTTGGAAGATGTGCTGTATTGGGAATTTGGTGGGGGGAAGGAGGAGAGAGTTTCTGTAAGGTTTTCATTTTTCCTTTACTTGTAGTTTAGTTAATAAACTTTCTTTTAAGTAAGAGCCTGCTTTGCTTATTCCTGGTCAAAAATCTCACAGCAGACATCAGGGAAAGTGTATTTTCATGGGGACATTGGCCTTGTGCCAGTGTCAAACCATGACACCTTACAACCAGGGTTGCCTAACCCTGCGATGTTGCCAAAGGACTGGCCACTTTTAATTATAGATCTTAAGGACTGCTTTTTTACTATTGCTCTCCATCCTAAGGACACTCGGAGGTTTGCATTTACCTTGCTGTCTGTAAACAGGGAAGAACCAGATAAGAGATTTGAATGGACTACTCTTCCTCAGGGAAGTCGCAACAGCCCAACCTTGTGTCAGTTGTATGTAGACAATGCTTTACAACCTCTCAGACAGGCCTGGCCTGAAACAATCATTTATCATTACATGGACGATATTTTATTCGCACAGCCGCAACCTTTTACAGACCAACAGATTCAGGAAATACATAATGCTTTAAAATTACATGGATTGGTTGTAGCTCCTGAAAAAATTCAACTATCTGAACCCTGGAAATATCTAGGATGGACACTTACTAATCAAATTGTTACCCCCCAGAAACTGCAATTGAATACTGAAATACAGACACTGCACAATGCTCAAAAGTTACTTGGAGATTTGCAATGGCTGCGTCCTATTACAGGTATCCCAAATGAGCTGTTAGATGAACTCCGACCTTTATTAAAAGGAACTGACCCGGCACAGCCTGTCCATATAACCTCTGAGCAAGCTAGGACACTTCAACAGATATTGGACTGTGTAACACAGGGCAGTGTCCAGAGACGTGATCTTAACCTCCCTATACAGCTGACAGTTTGGTCTGGTGAGAAACATTTACTGGGGGCACTCACTCAGCAAAACACAAAAACGGGGGAAGTATGGGTCCTGGAATGGGTATGTCCTCCACTTCAACAGCATAAAACCCTTCTTCAAAAAATCGAAATTTTGGCTGATCTGCTTAAGAAAGGTCACAAACGGGCATTACAGATTACGGGAAAGGAACCTGATCAGATATGGATTCCAAAGAAGAAAGATACTCTGACTTGGTACCTGGAAAACAGTATGGAATTACAAGAGGCATTGCTGGAAGCAGGAAGTGTGATATGCCCAAAATACCATTGAATTGGATAGGACAGTGGGGTTGGATTCAATGCCCAAAAAGATCACAGAAGCCCCTGTCGGATGCTACAACAGCCTACATGGATGCAGGGAGAAAATCCAGAACTGCTGCGGTGACTTGGCAGAAAGAGGGACAATGGCATCATCAGATTCTCCAGGCCTCTGAGTCGGATATTTTAGAGACCATGGAATTATTGGCTGTTGTATGGGCCATGATGTACTTTTCTGAGCCTCTCAACATAGTAACAGACTCTTTGTATGTTGCAGGAGTGTGTGAGCGAATAGAGGATGCCTCTATAAAAGAAGTTCAAAACAGGAGGTTACATGAGCTGTTCATACAGTTACAAAAGGCGATTAAGTTAAGGGAGCATCCTCTCTCTGTTATCCACATCAGAAGTCACAAGTGGGACATTGGTTTAGGTGAAGGAAATGCACGGGCAGATAAGCTAGTCTCAATTACACAAGTGACTCCGATTCCCAAGCAGACTATGGCCAGAGAGGCACATTCTATGTTTCATCAGAATGCAAGAGGCCTCCATAGAGAATTTCAGATATCTATGGAAGAGGCACGGGCAATAGTCAAAGCCTGGCCCTATATGTAAACATCATAATGGGGGCAGCGGGTTAGGTCTGGGAGTCAATCCAAGAGGACTAAAAACAAATGAGACCTGGCAAATGGATGTAACACAAGTTGCTGAGTTTGGAAGGATGAAGTATGTGCATGTTACTATTGACACTTATAGTCATTTCATATGGGCTACAGCACAGATTGGTGAGAAAGCAGGGCAGGTGGAAAGGCATCTCAGTAGCTGCTTTGCAGTGATGGGAGTGCCACAGTGCATTAAAACTGATGATGGGCCTGCCTATTGCAGCAGAAGAATAAGGCAGTTCATGCAAATGTGGGGAATAGAACATGTGACAGGCATCCCTAATTCCCCAACAGGACAAGCAATTGTAGAGAGAGCTAATGGCACCTTGAAAAGATATCTGGGTAAATACTCAGTATTAGAGAGCCGCAAGAAAGATTGTTAAAGTGCTTATTTGTTTTAAATCATTTCTGTGTTTTTGGGGAAAGCAAAGTTCCTCCTGTAATTCATCACTATGTACGGGAGAAAGACAATGAGAAGCAGGATGTATGGGTCAAATACAGAGATCCTAAGACAGGGCAATGGCAAGGGCCTGCTAAAGTGTTACACTGGGGCCGCGGATATCTTTGTGTTTCCACCCCTGCAGGATCTCTGTGGGTACCTGCTAAGTGGACCTGAGCAGCTGTGTTGGATGAAAGAATTCGATCGACTGAGCAAAGAAGATCGTCCGCGAGTGGAGACGAAGCTGTTGATCATCCTTCAACCGATATTTCTTAGGTTAAAAGGACAGTGTGATTATAGCTTTGACCGAGCAATAGATCGGCGCAAATCTGTAGATAATGTATTACGCTTGCATTCGTTGCTTTCTACATTTGAAGTTAAAGGGCCTAAGAATTCAGTTTGTTATAAGTGTCGAGATAGTCGTTGTGCTGCATGAGTGTTACTTCTTTGTGGGGGTTGTCAGAAAATTAAGTGGGTGCATCAGACCCAATTACCTGAGTTTTGGTGCAGAAACTGTTCATTTTACTGGCATTTCGCCTCTTGGCAAAGACATCTTAAGTGGTTTACAAGGTTACCTGGCCTTCAAGGGTTACAGTTGTATGAATCTCCAGAACAGAAAATTATTGCATGGCTCAGGTGGGAAACTCAGCATTTGGTAGAACGTGCTTTAGGGCAATCTCTATAATATATTTTACAATCTAAGTGTGATTGAGACATTCCCCTGTCACAGTTTGATGTGATAGGTCCGATTTCAGGAGATCAAGAGCCCAACAAAGTGTGGGACGATTGTCTGAAAGACCTAGAGAGGTTAAATCTGGGTAGATCAAAGAAAAAGAAGGGAAAAAGAAAGAAGAAGCAATTTTAATGATTTGTGAGAAACATGGTCATTTACCAAATGCCTAAGTGGATCAAAGCAATGCCTGGGAATATTGTTGCCTTACTAATTTTTGCTTTCTTAATAGACATTGCAGGTGTCATTAACAGAGTGGAAGCCCATCCAGTATGGGCCCCACCTCAGTCTAAGACTAACATTTGGGTTACCTTGGCAAACTTAACTAATCAGGAAGCTATTTGTCTGTCATTATCCTCTCCCAGTAATCCATTTTCAACCTGTTTAGTGGGATTACCAGCAGATCCCTGGCCATGTCCTTCACATGTACCCACCTGCAAGACCAACAATGCTAAGGCAAGTGTAGACCACTGGGACCAATGGATTTCTTGTTTTCCCATAGCACCGCAGGAACCCCAAGAATTGGAGCTGTTAGGTTCAGTCATGGCAGATGCATGTCTTAATTTCTCCCACAGGAGCCAGCTGTCAGCCAAAAACCATTCCACTATTGTAACTTCTAGCATGGCTGTCTACCGTAATGCAACAGCCTGGTGCAATTATACCACAAAGAACGTGTCAATCTCATCAAATGACCCTATTCAATTGCCAACAGGATACTTCTTAATATGTGGGGACTGTGCTTGGCCCGGTGTCCCATCGATGCTGCGAGGGGGGCCATGTACAATTGGACGGCTGTCTCTTCTTACACCCAATACGTCCATGATATTAAATATGAGCCACCATCATCATCAAAATAAACGAATGGCTCATGCATTTGCTGCAGACTGCAGAGACAATGTAAAATTCTGGTCCTCAGAGGCCATAATTGCAGCATCTTTTTTGACTCCACGTGTATCGGCAGCAGGTGCTCATGCCAGTTTAAACAAGTTGGGATGTTGGCTTGCTAAGCAAACCAGTGCCACCTTTTTGGCACTTTCTAGCCTTTTGCTTGATGTTGATTCTATTTGCCATGCAACACTTCAAAATAGAGCCGCAATTGATTTTCTGTTACTCGCACAAGGCCACGGCTGTGAAGAATTTGAGGGCATGTGTTGCATGAACCTTTCTGACCATTCGCAGTCCATCCACTCCCAGCTCTCTGAGTTGCGGAAGCTAACCAGAAACCTACAGGTAGAATCGGGCTTGGGTATTGATGGATGGCTTAAATCTTTAGGCTTGGGATCATGGCTACGCTCTATTGTTAAGGCTGGCATTATAGTAGGCATTATAGCTTTGTTAGTAGTATTAATTTTGCTGTGTTTTTGCATATGCTTACAAAACATGGTGCAAAGGATGCTATCTGCTGCATGTAATCAGACCATGCTTGTTCAGCAGAAAAACGGGGGAAGTGTGGAGAGCTTTGCGGACAGTTGGCTAGCTGAGAAAGGTCACCTCGACATAATACCGCTGGTTAAGCAAAAAGGAGACAAGTCTAGGGAAAGTCAGCAGTCAGTGTCCATATAAGGCAAGGACATTGTGCCCTTGGTGCAACAACAGGATAGGGAAGAGCATCTTTAGCCAAAAATATGACGAATAGTTTCAACAGAATAACCAAAAGAATGCAGAAGTAGGCGTAGTTGGCCGATAAGTAACTAACCAATAATGAGCTCAGCTTTGCAATATGTATGAGCTTCATTTACTCCAATATAAGTATGTGTGACTATCAATAAAGTTTGAGACTTGCTGATCACTCATATTGCGTGCCACATTTCTCCTGCCTATCCAACACTATCTCAGTCAGGCTGCAGCCAACATCCCAGGCTCAAAGCCAGTAGCCAAACCAGATAGTGAACCTGAGCCACTGGCAGTTGCTGCAGGAAAAAAGCACACGAGCAAAACCAATCGGCCAGTGACTGATGATGATGATCCAGGGGAAGGACCCTCAACACCAACTGATACAAAAGCCAAAGTTAACGCAACTGACACAGCTTCAGAAGCCAATATTGAGTCTTATTCCCTGAAGGACCTTCGTGGCCTAAGGAAGGATTACACTCAAAGACCTGATGAATCCATAATTAGTTGGTTAGTCCATCTTGGGGATGCTGCAGGCAAGGCTACAATTCTGGACGGCACTGAAGCGAGCCATTTGGGATCCCTGTCACATGATCCTGTCATTGACCAAGGAATGATGAGGGGGCCTAACCCTCACAGCCTCTGGGCACGGGTCCTAGGAAGTGTAGCACAAAGACACCCGTGTGCAGATAATCTCTATATGCAGCAAACTCAGTGGAAAACCATAAAACAAGGGATTCAACGCTTGAGGGAAATGGCAGTGGCAGAGATTGTCTTCTCAGATGATGTAAACACTGTAAATCCAGACTTGGTACCATGCACATCTGTGATGTGGAGAAAACTTGTACGACTTGGGCCATGAGAATATGCTTCTGCTTTAGCAATAATGAAGAGGGATGATGGTGAGGAGACCATGCTTGATATGGCAAAGAAGCTCCAAGCATATGCAGATGCTCTACACGGCCCAACACACGCCAGAATCACAGCAGTGGAAACACGTCTGCAGAATTAGAGGATAAGATAGAGGAGAATCACAAGAAACTGAGGGAGGAGATAAAGAGGGCTTTCTCCAAATTTCAGCAGTACAGATCAGAGGTTCTGGTGATCAGTACAGATGTTCCCCAGATGGCAAGAGAAGGTACACCCCACAAGCTGAGCTGTGGTTCTTCCTGCGTGACTGTGGAGAAAACATGAGGAGATGGGATGGAAAACCTACTGCTGCTCTGGCACAACAGGTGCGTGAATTGAAGGAAGGCAAGGCTCAGAGAGGAAGTTCCACCAAAAGGAAAGCAGCTCCAGTTGCCTGTAGCCAAACTGCCAGGTATAATGATGATGATGACATGTCTGATCCCCTTGAAGGAACATCCAAGACATATGCCCAGGGAAAGAAGGATAACCAGGCTTAGAGGGGCCCTGCCTGTGCCTCTAGAGGCTAGGGGAAACCGTGTTTTCTGGACTGTGTGGATTCATTGGCCTGGCACATCTGAAGCACAAGAATATGAAGCTTTGGTCTACACTGGTGAGCAGTGCACATTAGTCCCATCAAGACATGTGGGGGCAGAATCTGTTTCTATTGCTGGTGTGACAGGGGGAGCACAGGATTTCACTTTGGTGAAAGCTGATGTGAGCCTGAATGGAAATGAGTGGAAGAAACATCCTATCATGACTGACCCAGAGGCCTTGTGTATTTCAGGCATAGACTACCTTCGAAGTGGGTATTTCAAAGACCCAAAGGGACTCAGGTGGGCATTTGGGGAGTGGCTGTAGTGACAGAGGGTGTCCAGCAATTTAACACCTTGCCTGAACTGTCCAAGAATTCATCTACAGTAGGACTTCTGAAGGGAGAAGAGCAACAGGTACCAATTGCCACTTCCACAGTGCTTCGTCAACAGTATAGAACCACTAGAGATGCTGTGATTCCCATCCACAAGATGATCCAAGAGCTGGAGAGCCAAGGATTGGTCAGCAAAACCCACTCACCCTTCAACAGCCTCATTTGGCCTGTGCATAAATGTAGGGGGATAGAATATAAGAAAATAAAGGTAGTATAGAAAGTAATCTTACCCCTAAGGAGTTGTAGCTGGGCCAATTATTAAAGATTAATAACAGGCCTGACTTTAACATGCCACAGCTGTAGCCAATAAGAAGAAAAGTGGTATAAAAGAGTAGGTTAGTTGGTTGAGGGGAGAACTGAAGTCAGTTGGCTACTGCAAGAAGAAGGAAGAGTCCGTGCTTAGAGGAGGTGCCCATGAGAAGCATCACGGAGGTATGAAACTCTTACAATAAGGAGACAACAATATGGAAACCCTTGCAATATAATGACAACACGTAAATCTGAAGGAGAATGGAGATTGACTGTGGACTACCATGCACTGAACCCTGCCAGACATATTAGAGCTCCAGTACGAGCTTGAGTCCAGGGCAGTGAAGTGGTATGCCACTATCAATATTGCCAATGCATTTTTCTCAGTTTGCTTTCACCTGGAAAGGTGTGCAGTACACCTGGAACTGACTGCCCCAGGGGTGGAAGCACAGTCCCACCATCTGCCATGGACTGGTCCAGGCTGCACTGGAAAAGGGTGAGGCTCCAGAGCACCTACAGTGCATCAATGACATCATTGTGTGGGGGAACACAGCAATGGAAGTGTGTGAGAAAGGAGAGAAAACTGTCCAGATTCTGCTGGAAGCCAGTTTCACCATCAAGAAAAGCAAAGTCAAAGGACCTGCTTGAGAGATCCAGTTCCTGGGAATAAAGTGGCAAGACAGACGGCGTCAGATTCCCACTGAGGTCATCAAAAAGATCACGGCAATGTGTCCACCAACCAGAAGGAAACACAAGCTTTCCTAGGTGCCACAGATTTTTGGAGAATGCACATTCCTGAGTACAGACAGATTTTAAGCCCCCTGTACCTGAGTACCCACAAGAAGACCAATTCCCACTGGGGCCCTGAATAACAACAAGTTTCTGCCCAGGTCAAGCAGAAGATCACTCATGCTGTAGCCCTTGGCCCAGTCAGGACAGGACCAGAGGTGAAGAACGTGCTGTACCCTGCAGCCAGAAACAATGGTCTGTCCTGAGGCCTTTGGCAGAAGGTGCCTGGGGAGACTCGAGGCCGACCACTGGGATTCTGGAGCCAGAGTTACAGAGGCTCCAAAGCCAACTACACTCCCACGGAGAAGGAAATCTTGGTCACCTATGAAGGAGTCCAGACTGCCTTGGAGGTGACTGGTACGGAAGCACAACTCCTCCTGGCACCCTGACTACTGGTGCTGGGGTGGATGTTTAAAGGAAAGGTTCCCACCACCCACCACGCCACCAACACCACATGGAGCAAGTGGATTGCCCTCATCACACAGCGCGCCCATGTTGGAAACCTGAATCACCCTGGAATTTTGGCAATAATTACAAACTGGCCAGAAGGTGAAACCTTTGGTCTCACTGACAAAGAACAAGAACAAGAACAAGTGACACAGGCTGAAGAAGCTCCACCCTACAAGCAACTGCCAGCAGAAGAAACACACTATGCTCTTTTCAGAGATAGTTCATGCTGCATCGTAGGGATGAATCAAAACTGGAAAGCAGCCATACGTGAACCATGATTTTAAAGGGTTAAGATTTTAGCTGAGGGTTAGAACCAATTCATATTGAAGTTAGATACACCAACAATTGGTTAATGATTATTAGATGCTTAAGCTAAAGCTAATTGTTAAATTATGAGCTCATTTGCAGAAGGAAGTGGAGCAAGTGAACCATTATAGGAACATATTGAAACCAGTAGAACAATGCCCAGCACCTGGACTCCATGTTAATCCATCATGAAGCAGGGGGCCTAAGAGCCTGCCAGAGGGTCACAGAGACCTGATGAAGACCTTCCTGACTTCATCCCTGAGACCACTGACCCAAGTGGAGACCACTGACCCAATTCAAGAGAAGAACTGTGCACGTGTGAAGGACTAATAACCTCATTTTAATACAAAGCGGGAATGAGAAATACTAGAGATATGTATTATTTTGGGAAATAAATAGAAGGCAAAAATCCTTGTGTGGTGCAGTCACGCATTTTGGGGACAAATCCCCCCACCCTGTGCCACCCACCCGAGTAATAAACATACCACTTTCTAACTTTAACTAGTTAGAGAATCTTTGTCCATAATTTTTAGTTTTAATGATTCAGTGACAATGCCTACAGACCCAAAACTGATTACATCTGGGACTGCACAAAAGATTGTGGTATTAAAGAAACAAAATAATAATAAATACCCCTTAGAAAAAGCAAAAATTATTTATTAAAAAAAGAGCAAATAATGGAGGATAGAAAAAAAAGAAATACTGCTCAAGCCAAATGATTTGTAAAAAGGGAAGAGGAAGGATTGTTATAAATGTATATTATATTGTTGGCTTTTTGCAAATATTTAGATGAATGTTGTATGTACAATGTTAAAATAACTTTGCTTTTATTTCTGCTATTAACAAAAACTTAGACATAGTAGTAGTGGTAGCTGATCTAGTTAGGAGTGAACTGTCTGTTTGGTTGGGATAGCATCCAGTGAACATGTCATGAGCACCCTGCTATTGATGTGCCAACTATCAGCATCTGCCGTCTGAAGAAAGTGTGGACCAGGCCCAGAGTGGAAGTGATCAAGAGAGGGAACCAAAACCACAGCCAAGAAACACACATGCTCTAAAAAGGCAGACCTGAGGAGGAGCCATGCTAAACAGTTCCTGGAATATGTAACCTAGTTTATGGATATGGATAAGGGTCTATGAATATGCAACAGGCTGATGTAATAGAAATGGTATAAAAAGGGCGTTTCCCAAACTAGCAGAGATGCTCTTGTCTGAGTGCCAAGATGCACCTGGCCGGAATCTTTGCTTTACTGTCCCTGTCTCCTATTGTCCTTTATTAAACTTTTACCTTTTAAGAGGAAAATGAACCATGTTTTTCACAAGGGAATATGGAATCTTAACATGTATCAGCCCCTGGCTGCCAACTGCTTGTTGTAGTATGTGTCAAAAATGCCAATTACTTGTTTTTAAAATGTAAAAGTTTAATAGTAATAATATGGTTATGAAAATAGTAATATAATTAGAGTAAAAAAAATTTGGACAATTAGGATTTGGGACAATACAAGACAATAAGGACAAAGAGTTACAGATGGTCTGGGTACCTTTTTCTGGGCAAAATAAGCCCAAGAAAGGACACATGCTAACAGAGGATTAACCCTTCGAAGCAATAGCCTGTTGCATATTCATACATTTTATACATGATGTGTAAATTCCATTCAAACAAAGAATTCTGTCTGGTCAGTGTCAACTTCTTTCTCTTAATTCTGACAGTGTCTTTAGGGATGAGCAAGGCGGGAAGAACTCGATAAGAGAGCAATAAATTATTTTTCTCTGAAAGATTTAGGTGTCTTGTGACTGCTATGCCGGTGTGAGTCCTTTCTTTAAAAAAAGTCTCTTATCGAACATAGTTTCTATTTCAACATTATGTTATAACCTAAAACTCATTTAACACACTACTTAAGAAAATTAATACAATATTACTTTCTAACATAATGCATATAATGTTCATTTTAATATTTGCGAAAAGCCAGTCATAAAATACGCATTTTTCACGGTACGGCTTGCAAAACCAGTTCTTTTCTCTTTTTTGAACTAGTACATTTCACTATGGGGCTACACTCTTTATGGCTTTTCTCACGATCTTTCCCCTCCTCCGCTTGCTCAAGGCTGCAGTGAGTTCATCAATTTCATCTTCCTCGGAGCTGCTGGAGCAGGAGCTCTCTGATTCGGCTGACCCTGTTGTCCCATACAATCTATTTTGCCGACCCCCGATCCCAGGGAGCCCCACGCGGGATTTGCTGCGTCTTTTAACCCGGGCCGCGCGTCCGCCCGCATCGGTGACGTCATCCCCCGAAGCCGCTCCCCGGCGTTCAGGGTTGCCATGGAAACTGACAGGGCTGGCAGCGGAGAGACCCCGCCCCCCGTGGGAGGTTCCCGCTCCGCCCTCCCGGCCCAAGGCTCCGCCCCCGGCTCCTCCTCCTGGGCGGGGCTGGCGCCATCCATCCCCTCCCCTCTCCCGGCACAAGGCTCCGCCCCCGGCTCCTCCTCCTGGGCGGGGCCGGCGCCATCCCCGCCTGCCCGGGCTCGCCTTTCTCCTCCTTCCCCGGCCGGGCCCCGTCCGAGCTGCGCCTCCCCCGGCCCCGATCGTGTCGGCGCTGGCGGCGGCAGCGGCGGGGGGGCGGCGGCGGCGGCGGGGGGGGCGCGCCTGGGCCCGGACCCGACCGACCCCACCCTCAGGGCGGCAGCGACTCGATCTAAGCCTTCTTCCTCCCTTGTTTTACCTTTCTTTGCTAATATTGGATCTTTTTTCCCTTTTCTCTTTCAGACTAAGGGATGCTCTTCCTTTTGCTTTGCTGCGGGGCTCCGCTGACACGCTGACACCATAAAGAGCCTCGCATACTCCAGCTCACCTGAGCACCCTGAGCATTTATCCTCGCGTCTACGGGAAATCAAACTTGATATTAAGCTCTTATCCCGACTACCAAACTCGGGCCTCGCCTGATTGTCCTCTAGCTCATACCGCGGCCAGATCTTTTCTGAGAGTCCAATAAGTTTGCATTTGAAAAACAAGGCTCCCCCCGGTAAGGGCTCCCCAGTTTCTCAGTGCTAATCCCAGGGGACTGTCTCTCGGGATATTATCACTCCAACACTCGCAGCAGAATATACACACGGAATTTTACCGGTTCTGAGCAGAAATTAAAAGAACCAGCGAGAGAGAGAAAGAGCGAGATTCCAATGGCGGCGCTCGGGAGCGGCGGTGCGGGAACGATCCCGGCGCCAGCGCTGCCGGCCCCAGGCCCAGCCCAGCCCCGCAATCCAAGCCCGCTGCTCACAGCGCCCGCCCTCCCTGGGCCCGGGGCACGGCGAGCACCGCACCCGCTGCGCTCCCGAGCACGAACCGCCCCTTCCCAGCGCACTCACCGATAAACACAGCGCCCCCGCAGCCGCTCACGCCTCTCTCGCTCCTCCCGAGCTTCTCGGCCTCCCGCACCCTCTGCACCGCACCTGGGCCCCGCCGGCGCCGCGGGCTGGGGGGCAGCGGCTGCACCTTCCTCTGCCTCTGCTCCAGCCCTTGCCCAGGTGCCTCGGCTCCCTTCGTGCCCGCCACAAACTGAGGCCTCCACAAGGCTGACCTAGAACAGAGGCCAGACACGGTTACACAGTAAAGCAGGCATTTGTTCAAAGGCCTCCGTGGATACACCTTGGGCAGAACAAGAGCCCAGCCAGGGCTACGCCCAAGATGAACCCAAAATGGCCCCAAAATGGACGACCGGTCACGAGGTCTGTCACTTTTATAAGTTCTGCTCCATTTGCATATCGGAGTTAATTGTCCAATTATAGCTTTAGCTGATCAAGTCCCATCCTTCTTGTTTTTCTCTCTTCAGTCCACGTTGTTTATGCTCTTGGGCCTGAGGTTTGGATTATTTGTCCTTGGGTTCCCAGCTAGAGCAGGAATTGTTTTGTCTCCCTGCTCTGTGAACAGAGCTCAGCATCCCTTAATATGAAGCCCAGACCCAGAGAGTAAAGCAGCACAAAATCTGAAAAATAGAAAAGCCAAAACCTGAGGCATCAAATCCATGGGAACCCCCCACACTCACCACACCTCCCCCTCGGCACCCCCCAGGCCCCCCCATTGATTGAAGCCCCCCCAAAAGCCCCCAGGCCCTCCCCCCTCAGCCCCTCTGAGCCCCTGGCCTGTGTTCTCACCTGGGAAACCCCAAACCTTTGGGAATTCTCAACTGGGAAGCCCCAAATCCCTGGAAACCTCATCTGGGGCCCCCAAAACCTAACCTGGGAACTCCAAACCCCACCTGGGACCCCCCCAAAACAGTGGTGACAGTGGGACAGAACTGGTAGCACTGGGTTGGTGACACTGGAATGGAACCAGGGGCACCGGGTTGGTGGCACTGGAATGATGACACTGGGGTGGTGACAGTGGGATAGAACTGGTGGGACTGGGATAGGGACACTGGGCTGGAACTGGGGACAATGGGAAGGGACTGGTGGTACAGGGACAGGGATACTGGGACAGCACTGGGGACACTGGGAGGGGACACTCGGATGGGGATGTCAGGAGAGGACTGGGGACACTGGACTGGTGGCACTGGACTGGTGGCACTGGGATGGAACTGGGGACACCAGGACAGCACTGGTGGCAGTGGCACAGGGACACTGGCATTGAACTGGTGCCACTGGACGGGTGGCAGTGCCGTGTCCCTGGTGCCACCTGTGCGGTGTCCCCATGACCCTGCAGTGTCCCTGGGCTTGGCTGCGCTGCCCTGGGGGTGGCTGAGGACGGTGTCAGTCTCTGTCCGAAGTTTCTCTCATCTGCCTCACCATCGTCGTGAAAAGGACAGAAACTGGGAGCACCGAAAAAAGTTCCTGGTTGGAATCCTGGTCTTGCTCAGGAGAGTTGTTCTCCAGGATCCTGAGGCCTGAGCAAAGCCCTTGGCTTGCCAAGCTGTTGTTTGCAGGTGTTTGTTTCCATGGAAGACTGAACCTAATGAAAAGGAGAAGGGGGACACATTGACCTTTTCTTCACTTGCACCTGCTTCACAACAATGGCCCTGGAATTTCCGCACCTCTTGGCTTGGCTGGACTTTTCTGGGGTAACCTTTGGTGGTCCCCACAGAAGATCCCACATCTGCTTTACAACCATCATGAGGGATGGACTGAGATGGGAGAAGCCTCTCCCTCAAGGACTGAGACATGAGACCCCCATGTGGAGAAGCTCCCCCTCCTCCCAAGGGCTGGGACTGAAACCCCCAACCCGGGCAGGTGTGTGGGGGAGGCAAGCTGACCAAAGCCAGATGTTTGCCTGCAGCTGTGGCCATTGGACCAAGAAGACAATGGCTCTCACCCACTGCTGAGAATATGGACTGTTTGTACCCTTCTTCAATACCTTTTTTTCCCCCTAGAAATTACAACAGACTATTCTTTACTACATTTGATTCTATTTCAAGACTCATCCCCTTCCCCCATCTAAAAAGACAATAATAGGAGTTTGAACTGACCAGAATCTCTGAGATCTCCCCTGACGTGACCAGGGGAACTCCGTTGTCTGAAGACTTCAAAGGACTTCGTCTCTCTATGTTTGGCAGCTCTATTCCTTCCTTTCTTTTCCTCCTTTTTTCTTATTCTTCCCCTTTTCCCCAATTCCTCCCAATGCATTTTGCTGTGGTCATTCAATCCAGGTGCATTTGGTTTTTGATTATTACTGCAAAATCCCCGGTGTCGTGTTGGGTTTTTGCACTCTGAGATCACTGAACGAACCATCACAAACCCGTTTGTAAGGATGGATTGTGACATTAAATTGGTGTCATGGGCAGGATTCTGACAGCCAGAGGGGTTTGCAGGGTTGTGTGCAGTCTGTACCAGGGGAAGGAGGTTTCACTCCACAAGGGGTGGGATTCGAATTTCCCGCAAACTGCACACGCCCAGGTGAAAAGCAATCCCCATACTCTGTTGAGGGTTCTGTCTCCAGAATTTCACAAAAGATCTCTCAGTGCAAAAGGGGGAACTGTTTCTGTTGTGTTTGTGTGCATCTGCACTGTATGGGAAGGAAGAGACAACTTGAAGAATCTAAGCAGGGCCTCCCAGGCAGATTTTGTCTCTTCACCCACCCAGGGAAGTGAGGGGAAACACAGCAAAGGCTGTGAGATTGTGTAACTTAAGTTTGCACCTCCCTGTCGTGGTTTTGGTCCCTTCACAAAATGACTCAAAACCTCAGTGCAAAATGTAAAGCTGAATTTTATGCTCTGCTTGCTAAATACAATGCCAAGCCTTCTCAAGGAGGAGAAGAATGGACAAACTGCAATTGGTTTAATTTAGAAAATGTCATTGATAGAATATGTTCTTTGCAACATGAAACAAAATTCAAACTGGGCAAAAATAAAACCCTCCTCTGCTCAGTTTTGGGAGCCTGTCTCACAGCAGCCATAGAAACTCACTTTGAGCGAAGAAGTGAGGAAAATGCTACAATAGACTCCCTTCAAAACCCAGTGGAAGTTCTGCAAAAATAATTAGATGAAGAAAAAAATGAAAATAATTTATTATGGGCTGCCCTGAGAGAGGAACATGTTAAAAATTCACATAATGCTGATGTTTTAAAAGAGGCAGAGGAGAAGGAAACTCCTCACATTAATCAAAATAACCCCCAGAAGAATTAGCTCTGATGAAAAATTGCGGGGAACACTGTTGTTAGAATAGCACAAAACCTCTAATTAAAACAGAATGCAGCTATATCAATAATGAGGACCTTGACCTAGACATTAACCACTAAAGAAATCCCCTACACTGCTACTGAATTAACAAAACTTGCAGAGCAGTACAGGCTTCTCCCCCACAAATCTGAAACAGAACACAAATGCCAAGTGTCTCTCACCGGGGGAGATCAGATTCTTTTGTCAGAACACGAAGCCGGTGGGTGCTGGGGACATGGGGTGTTCTTAACAACGGGAGACAGACGCATCCCATGGTCCCTAACTCAGAGTGCAGCTCATTGGGCAGGGGGGCTCAACCCCTTGGAAAGGGGAGACCTTTTAACCAGAGCTGGAACCCCCGGACAACCCCTGGAAAACATTCACAAAGCTGCTTGCTTGCAAATGATGCATGAAAGAAAATCAACGACAAGCTATGGGTTACCAATGCAATCACCTGTAAAACCTGAAATTATGACCCTTTAATTCTAGGGCTTTAAGAACACTTGAACCTACAACAACTCTCCTTCAAAAAACCATAGTAGCTATATTTCCTGTAGAAATACCTAATAGATTTCTTAGTACCCAGAATGACCCATTTGTCGCCTTTATGACTTGCTGAGCAAAGGGGTGAAATGGGATTGGACTCCTTCTCAGGAGAAAGCATTGCAATTGCTGATTTTTGAAGCAACAGCTCACCAAGCACTGCACCCTGTCCATCCCACAGATCCCTTTCAGGTGGAATGGGGATTTGCCTCCTCAGGGCTGTCAGTGCACATTTGGCAGCAGGGTCCTGAGGGTCTGATGAGACCTTTTGGTTTCTATTCCTGTGGTTTCAAAGATGCTGAGAAAAGATACACTACCTGGGAAAAGGGATTGCTTGTGGTTAGCTTAGCACTCATAGAATTGGAAAAAACATTTAGCAATACAAGAAACAGAGAGCCTGGACAGCAGCCAAGACAAACTTGCCTCTGTGATTAAAGCAACCCCTCCTTTCTCCTCTGCTTCTGCTAACAGAGAGGGAGAAGGCAGTGCTCAGGTTGAGGAACTGTTAACTTTATGGAGTATTTTCCAGTGTGAGGGACAGAATTATTTTCTTGTCTGTATTTACACCGAGTCCTATGCTGTGTTTGTATCTGGGTTGGTCCAGGCTGATGCTTTTAAAAGAGCTACAGGAGATAATACTGTTAAAGCAATGCAGGGATGGTTTGGGATTTTCCCAAAACCACAGGAAATTCAATCTGATAATCTTCCTCACTTTACTGACAAAGGTGTGCAGGATTGGGCAGAAGGTGAAGGGACTTCTCACACCTCTTACTATAGATGGGGGGTAAATGGGTGTTCCAAAATCACTGCTTTTTGCCCAACAGCTCCAAGCATAATTCCTTCACTACAGGGACCAGATGATTTCAAGAACCCAGCACATCACCCTGGACAACCTGTTTTGGGTGGACCCCCCACTACTGTAGGGGAAGTACCACTGGTGTTCAAAACCTCTCTGACAATTCCATTGTTCTAACTTTTTCTGTCTCTTCGTGGCAGAGTCTGTTGTGTTTACTTTTACAGAAGAACTCCGAGGGACATGAAGACCTGATAAACCATGATAACACCAGTGATGGGCAACAGAAATCATGTTTTCCCTTCCCTTTATGGTAACACCAGGTGATGATTTTACACATGACATGTAAATTAATTGAACTTGAATAAATTGGCTGCCACATCCAGAGATTTGACCAAATTACAACAACCATCACAGTCATCCTTACTGGCATTGAGAATCAGTGGTTGCTATAAAACATTTTACCAAACTGGGAGAAAGTAAATGTAAATGATCACAAATTGGTAATTGATGCACTCGGTGCTACACAAAACAACGTTTCTTTGGCTCTCAGCTGTATCCAGGCACAATTGTGGATGCAGTCAGTTGCTGCCTCAATTACAAGAGAAGGTGAAGAAGGCACTTTTCCTACTGAAATTCAGAAAATAATTTGGGACAGTGCCACTGACTTTGAAAGAGAATTCCAATGCTGGTGGAACCTAATGAATTTTACCTATGAGCCCATTTCAAACACAGCCACAGCTTTTGTGTTAACCATACACAATGCCTCAGAGCATTTGATTTTCCCTGTTATAGCATTAGAACTTAATTACGACGGAGCTGTTCTCTATCCCATAGAGAATGGGCCCCTCAAATTGGTGAGAAATGGCAAAATGTTAATTTGGAATCTTGTACTGTCTGAGAACAACAAGGGTTCATCTGTGAAAGCAATGCAATCAGAGCTCAAGACATTTGTTTAGACACAGAGCAAAATATCTGTCATTTGGAAATTCGTCCTAACAAGACTTCTGAAACAGTCCTTATATACACAGGCAATAGATGTGCATGCTTTAGAACTATTTGTGATTTTGTATTTGTAGAGAATGTTGTAGTAGATACTAAAAATCATTCCAATTTCAGTGCTTGTAACTTTACCAAGATTACAGGATGTGATTTCTCTTATGAAGCTCCAGTTACCTCTCACTACCTATGGCAATCTAACTACACACTGATTCACAAACTGATGCCTACTCCTGTTGGGATGAATCTCACTTTGGTAAGACAACTGCTGCTCCATCGAGACTTGGTTGGAATCCTTGAGAAGATTAAGAAAAACAGACAGAAAACCCTGGTGACTGTTCATCACAATGTGAGACAGATACACCGTGTCATGGAAAGGGTGGAGAAAGATGCCGAGCACAGGTGGTGGGAAACTCTTTTAGGTGGTCTCCTACTGCCACGGGTGTCCTGAACAGTGTGTGTCATCCCATTGTTATCCTTTTGATACTAATTCTGTTTGGTTTTATTTTATCAGCAGTGCTATTCATTATGAATAGGAGCATGAAACAGCTGACAAGATTGACGCCTATAGTTAATGCACACAACTTGGCTGATGTCCTGTATACTGTGGACATCCCCAAGACATTTGACACAAGGCAATTATGAATGAAGCATATGTGTTTTGGAATAATCCTTAATTTCCATTTATGATTTTGTGGGAATTACTTTCGATTTTTAGTGAATTGTTTTGTTTTAGAAGATCATTTTGTAAAGTTAATGCTTGTATTATGATTTGTTTATTTCTTTTGCTTTTGATTATTTGTGATTTGTTTTCACCATTTGAAAATTGTTATAAAAGTAATATTGTTTTAATTATTCACCCATTTGTGAAAATTGTTAGGATAATCAATATTAATTATGTTTGTTTATTGTTTCCTGTCCTGGGTTGACTATATGATGCTTTTATCCCCAATCGTCCCATTCTGAATGGTGAGTTTTGCACCTTTAAGAGTGCCTCAGAGAGTGAAGGGGGGGAGAGAAGAAGTGGCAGGTTTGTTTTTTTTTTTCCAGACACTGCATTCACTCCCCGACATTCCTGCTCCTGGACTGTTGTCTGCAACAGACAGCGGGACAGAGTTCTCCTTTGCTTAGAGTTAGTTTAGCTAGCCGAGGCAAAGAAGTTCCCTGGATTTTTGGGGGGTTTTCCCTTTTTCTTTGGACCTCTTGAAACCTGCTCTGGACTGAACATCCAGGGGAGCACCAGCAGCTCACACCTGTGGCCCACCGGGCCAGGCCTGGCCTGCGACATTCCAGCACCGGCAAAACTCATCAGAGACTGAGTGAGCTGAGCCACAAGCCGGGGAGGGACTTTCCTCAGTTTGTCATCTCTTTTGGAGTGGCAAGGGATTTTATTGTTTGATATTGTTTATATTTTATTCTTTAATAAACAGTTTTTTCCACCTTTCTCCAAGGAGATATTTTCTCCCGGACCAGTTGGGGGGAGGGGCTGATTGAATCAGCTTTCCTACCGGAGCTCCTTTGGGGGGGGATTCTCTCCCATATTTGCTCTAAACCTGGACATTTCCCTTTCCCCCCTCCTTTTCCTATCCTTTCTTTGCCTTCTCTCTCTCTTTTTCCTCTCTTTCTGTCGTCCCTATTTTTCCGGGTTATACCACCAACGTACGGCGAGTTCTGAAGACTCATCAATGACACTCCAGAGTTCTGCTGATGAAGATCCCTCAAGACAATCGTGAGCCACGGGGTCGTGTGAGAGTCTGTCCGAATTTTCCGTCATCTCCCTCATGATCGTCATTGGGGGACCACTGAAGATCCCCCCATCTTAAATCTCTGGCTCCAAAGGAGAAAGTCACATGCCAACAAGGCCCTGACACCTGAGAGCGTTGCTAAGCCATGGTTTCACAGGTGTTGTTTGCTGTTTGCTACACTGAGCCCAATGAGAAGGGAGCACCGTGCCCTTTTTGCAACAACAGCCTTGGAAGCTGTCCCACCTCTCGGCCTGGCTGGAATTCTCCTGAGTTTCAGGTGGTCTCCCACAGAAGACCCTCACCCGTTTTACAACCACCGTGACAGACAGACTGAGATGGAAGGAGCCTCTCCATCAAGGACTGAGACATGAAACCCCCATGGGAAAAGGCCCCTCTGCTCCTCCCAAGGGCTGGGACTGAAACCCTCAGCCCGGGGCAGGTGTGTGGGGGAGGCAAGCTGACCAAAGCCAGATGTTTGCCTGCAGGTTGTGACCGCTGGACCAAGAAGACAATGGCTCTTGGTTACTGCTGAGAACATGGACTACCTGTTACATCTATTCCTTATTGTATCTGTTCCCCCCCCCCCCTCGCAATTTCCAATAGAGTTATCATAATAAAAACCTCTGAGTTAGCGAGAGACTTCGAGATCTCCCCGACGTAACAGGCGGATCCTCGACTGGACTGGACCAAAGGACTTCGTCTCTACGTTTGGTAGCTCTATCCCCCTCTTTCTCTCTCTCTCTCTTTTGTCTCTCTCTTCCTCTATCTTTTTCTCTCCCTTAATCCCTCTATCACATTTTGCTGTGGTCATTCAATCAAGGTGCATTTGTTTCGATTATCATTGCAAACCCCCTTGTACCGTGTCGGTTCTTTTTGCACCCTGAGATCAAATCCACGAACTATCACGAAACCCGTCCGTGAGGATGGATCGTGACACCCCCCGAGGACCCCTCCCCAAATTCCCCCCCAAAAGCCCCCCCAGCACCCCCAGACCCCGCTAAAACCCCCTCAAGTTCCCCCAGACCCTCCCCAAATCCCCCCAGACCTCCTCAAGACCCTCCCCAAATTCCCCTCACGGCCCCTCCAGGACCCCTCACCTGTTCCTGCGCCTCCTCAGCAGCTCCCGGAGCCCCCCGTCCTCTCCCAGCGCCTCCCCCGCTCTCTCCAGCGCCTCCCGCAGGACCCGCCCGAGCCCGGGGCGGCTCCCGGGGGTCCCTGAGGGGGGTCCCGGGGGGCGGCGGGGGGGGAGGGGGCGCCCGCTCCATGCCCGGCCCCGGGGTCAGGGGGCGCCGCTTCGGGCTCGGCTCTGATTGGCTGGAGCGGCGCGGGGAGGGCGGGAGTTGCTGAGGGGAGACACCCGGTGATTGGTTGGTTTGGGGCGGGGTGCGCCGTGATTCGCTAATTTGGGAGAAGAAGAGCCGTGACTGGATGGTTTGGGGCGGGGCGCGCCGCTATTGGCTGGGAAAAGTCCGGGATTTCTAAGGGAACATTCCCGGTTTTTTGGGGAAAACCTCTTGGATTTTTAAGGAAAAATTCCCGATTTTTGTAGGAGAAACATTCCCGGATTTTTTGACCCCATATAACCCCAAAAAACCAAAGTAACCCCAAAACAGTCGAAATGAACCCTAAATAACCCCCCCAAAACCCAAAAGAATACCTAAGAGTCCCCCAAATAACCCCAAACAAATCCAAACCCCCAAAAACCAAAAAAGAAAACCAAATTAAACCTAAAAAAATCCCAAACGGTTTCAAGTACAACTAAAAAAAACCCATAGACACCAACATAAACCTCAAGAACTCCAAATAATTCCAAAAAAGCCCAAAAAATTCCCAATAACCCCAAATAAAAATAAACCAAGTAAAACCCAAGATAAACCCCAAATAGTCTATAAAGAACCCCAAATAAACCCCAAACCAGCCCTAAATAAACCCAAATAAACCCCAACTAACCCCACTTCCTCCCGTCCCCTCCCCAAAACAGATCCCGACCAATCAAAACACGCGGCACTGATGACGATCCACTTGCTGGGCACAAACTCAGAGCACCGGCCCCGCTCAGCGATTTTCAGCCAATCAGCGCCCGGCCCGACTCTGACTCATCACTTGCCAGGCACAGACCAAGGCCTCGCACTGCGGTAAATAATCAGAGACCGCGTGGGGTCATTTCCAGCCAATCAGAGCGCGTCTCGCTGATGACTCATCAGTTGCCAGGAGCGCAATTTGGAGGGGGGGAAGGTGACCCTGGGGATGGGGAGGGGACCCCAAATTAATCCAAAACGGGGTCAGGACCCCAAAATGGAGCAGGGGGAGCCTGGAACCCCAAAACCAAACACGGGGGAGGGGAATGGGGGAATGATCGGAAAGGGGAGGGAGAGCGGGGAGAAGAGTGGGGGGGACCCCACAATTGAGCTGGGAGGGGGGGGTTGGACCCCCAAATAGCATGAAGCCAATTTTGTTCCTGGAATATGTAAAATAGTTTATGGATATGCAAAAAGTCTAGGAATATGCAACAGACTGATGTCATGGGAGACAAGGACCATCCAGGAAAGGTTGTTATGGCCTCCAAGACCCCCCAGTTATTTTCGGGGACACCCCTTAATTAATCTGGTTTTAATTGCATCAGCCTGTTGCATATCCATAGACCCTCATGCATATCCATAAACTCATTTACATATTTCAGGAACTATTTTACATGCCCCGTTCCTTGGGGGTGTCTCCCCCATTTCAGGAGCCCCTACGGAAATGGAAAATGTAAAGCCCCTCCCTTTTATTATTATTATTATTATTATTATTATTATTATTATTATTATTATTATTATTATATTTTGGAATTGGGGGGCACCCAGGCAAAGATATGGGAGTAGAAATACCCGTTCTTTATTAGGAAAAATTAGAAATACAAATGCAGTAGTACAAACAAAAAAAAAAAAACAGTGACGGTCAGAATCCTCTGGGAATCCAGTGGGAAAAGGTTGCTCATCTGGGAATCCAGTGGAAAAAAGTTGATCCTTTGGGAATCCAATAGGAAAAGGAGAAATTTTTGGAATCCAGTAGGAATAGCTGCGAAATTCATTCAGTGGAAAAAAGGCTGATCTGTTGGGAATCAAGTGGGAAAAGCTGAAATTTTGGGCATCCAGTGGGGAAAGGGCTGATACTCTGGGAATCCATTTCTTACCCCCCAACGAAAGGGCAAAGGCAGGGCTGTGGAGTTTTACAGGGTATCCAAGGGTGGAGTTGGGGTTTGGGTCAGAGAAGGAGTTCGTAGCAACACAAGAAGGGTGAGATCAAATTCCTGCCTCTTAGCAACACCAGCACTCCACACAGAACCTGCCCCCAAATCCTAAACTCCCTCTAAAACAACTGAGAAATTATGGAACTTCAGATCTATTCAATCAATTTCCTTCATTTAATCCAGTTTTGGGTGTTTTTAAAGGATGAAGGTGAAGCAGAGGAAAATTAAGGCCAAACCACAAGGAGAAGCAGCCAGGTGTGTTCCCAACATGGATCACAGGGAATGGGAGTGACCAGGGCTGTGCCCAAAGTGCCTCCTCCAGTGGGGGATGGAGCTGGAGCAGCGCACGAAGCTCTGCCCACACTCGGGGCACTCGCAGGGCTTCCCTTAGTGGTGCCTTCGTTGGTGTTGGGTCAAGTGAGAGCTCTGTGAGAAGCTCTTCCCACACCGGGGACACTCGTAGGGCCTCTCCCCAGTGTGGATGCGCCGGTGGGTGATGAGGTGGGAGTTGCGCTTGAAATCCCTTCCCACAGTCTGGGCAGCGGAAGGGCCTCTCCTCTGTGTGAATCCGATAGTGCAGAAGGAGATGGGAGCTGGTCCGAAACCTCTTCCTGCATTTATCACACTCGTAGGGCCCTCTCCCCTGTGTGGATGCGCCGGTGCTTGATGAGGTTGGAGTTGTGCTTGAATCCCTTCCCACAGTCGGGGCATTGGAAGGGCCTCTCCTCTGTGTGAATCCGATAGTGTTCGAGGAGATCGGAGCTGCTCTTAAACCCCTTCCCACACTTGGAACACTCATAGGGCCTCTCCCCAGTGTGAGTCCTCTGGTGGCTGATCAGGCTGGAGCTCTGCCTGAAGCGCATCCCACACTCCCAACACTCGTAGGGCCGTTCCCCAGTGTGGGTCCTCTGGTGCCTGATCAGTTCGGAGTTCCACCTGAAGCTCTTCCCACACTCCACGCACGTGTGGGGCTTCTCCCCAGCATGGAGCTGCTCATGGAGCACCAGCTCCGAGCTCTGGCTCCATCTCCGGCCACCTTCCCAGCCCAGGCTGGCTCTTTCCCCCTCAGATCCCCGCCAGCTGCGTTTGCAGCCCCTCCTCGTGCGGCATCTCTGGGCCTTTTCCTCCCCGTTGGCTTCCTGCGCCGTGGAGCCGCTCAAAACGGCCTCTTCCACCAGGTTCTGCCGCGGGCATTTGTCCTCCCTGCTCTCCATGCTCAGCTCCTGCTCTGCGGGAGGAAGGACAAGACAGGATGGGATTTGCCTCCGTGCCACAGGCAAGGGCAAGGAGATCCCCCAGGGCTGAGCTGCAGCCGGGGCCATGCTGGGCTGGGAGATGGAGCAGCACAGAGGGGAAAGGGGCACTGAACTTCCTCCTCACCTGCCTCAGTGTCCCAGGGCATCTTCCTCTTCCTCGCAGCCTCCCTGGGGTTGGCAATGGGAAATCCTGGTTTGGGGGAAAACAAGGGATGAGCACGTTTTGTAGGAGCGTCAGGGGGTAGGACAGACGGGACGGACGGAGACGAGAGATCTCTGCAGCCAGGTCATGGAATTTGCGGTTTATTGCAAAGGGCCTGGGGGCAGGGCCCTGCTGGGAGCTGCCAGCCACAGCTCGGAGCAGGCCGAGAGAAGAGAGGGGTAGGGAGGATGAGAGGGGGAGAGAGGAAGAGCGTAAGAGAGTAAGGTTCCCATTACAATACAATAAATCTTCTTCTGTGTTGAATATTCTATTTCTCAATAACTAACCTAGTACAAGATACAAATCCTAGAGCATTTACATACAGCCTGTAAGAATCATTACATCACCATACTGTGTTACATTTTAAACCCTAAAAACTTCTCTTTGGACCCCTTCTGCTGAGCTAGTGGGGTCTGCTCGGACCCTTGGATCTGGCTGCAAGCAGAGGAAATTGTTCCATTAAAAGGGGATTACCTTCAGTTGGGCCACACCATTGTTTTTCAGTTGTTCACTAACTAATGTATCTCAAAGCTTGCTCTCATTTCAATTTCCTTATACTTTCTATATTCTCAAAATCTTTTCCCAGACAATCATATTAAAAAGGCTTTCCTGTTGTATCTTCCCCAACACACACTGAGTTTGAACGTCCCTCTGCCCGAGTCCATCTCTACAAGTCACCAGCCATCTGGGCTCCAGAAAAACCTCCCAAACACCAAGATTCAGCCTGAAAAGCCTCTCAGGAGTTCCCCATCCCTGGTCCCTCCCCTCTGCTGTTCGGGGGCTCCCCCCTGTCCCAGCTGCTGGGGTCACGCTTGGATTGGGGGTCCCCCTTCTCCTCAGTGCCCGCCCTGCCCAGGCTGCTGGCAGTCCCAGCAATCCCAAAAGCTCCCCCCGCTTCGCTCTCCCCCATTTTGGGATGCCGGGGCTGTTTGGGCTCCCGGGCTCCCTTCTCCCCCTCATTCTCTGCTTTGGGCTGTGAATGAGAGTTGGGCTGGTTGTCCCCAGACCTGCCAAATGAGTGCTGGAGTCTCCCGTGCTGCATTTCCGACTTTCCTCGAGGGAAGCGGCCAGTAAAGAGACGCAGCGAGTGATCAGAGGAGTGAGAGAATCCCCCGGGGTAACTGGGACTGGGTCTCAGGGAGGGGTTGGACCCCTCGGAGGAAGGGAGCAGAGGAGTTTCCGAGCCCAATCCACTAGGAAATGGGACAAAAGGGGCTCCTAAAAATTCTGCTGGGTTGAGGGATAAGAGTGCCCAAGAGCATCCAGAATTGAAACCTGCTGGGTTGAGGGATTAACATTCCAAGAGCATTCAGGGTTGAGCAAAATTCTGCCAGATTGAGGATATGCTCAAGAGCATCTGGGGTTGGACCAACACAGCTGCATTGAGGGATATCCAAGAGCACCGGGACTGGCCAGAAACACCTAAAATTGTAATAGGTGATGTGAAAGTAAAAGGTACCTTATTGTTGTCTTGTTGTGTGTGAGAGTGAGTCACACACAAAATCAGCCTCAGCTTCCCGGGCGGGTGGGAAGGGGGGGCTGTGGAAGAGGAGTGTGTGACTGCAAACAGGCCATTGTCCCTTGGGTGGGTGGGGGCTGTGGCATAAGGTACAGGTGACCTGCAAAGGGGCCATTGTCCCCCGGGCGTGTGAGGGGGGCCGTGGCTGAAGAGTGTGAGTGACACAAATCAGTCTCACAGGGGGGGAACGGGCACCGGAGGCAGCAGAGTCAGGGCCCTCCCAGGAGGCCCCGAGATACTGAGACCCAGAGGCCAACCCCAAGGCCAGGGGGCCACAGGGACCCGCCATTCTCTGTCAACAGGGATCCACTTTGTGTCCTGAGGGTGTGAAAGAATGGGTGGAAGTGAATGAGAAATAAAAGCGAGTGAATGTAGACGAATGAAAGTACAGGTAATGTGGATTGTGCATTTTAAGCTTCACTGTATCTCCTTGGAGGGAGGTGTATTGTACTGAAAGTAGAGTGAGAAAAATGTTTCTTATTTTTATGTGTGTAGTTGAAAGAAAAGTGATATTTAGGTTGTGAGTGAAAGTGAAAAACAGAGGCAGAAGATGAATAGATAAGATCTTGAAAAATGAGACAGAAAACCAGTAAGTTACATACGTGGGGAAAAAAAGAAAAAAAAATAGTTCTTTGGGAGTTATGTTAGCTAACAAGATAGAACTCCTTGCAAAAGGAGAAAAATACAGGGTTATGTAGTAGCAGATTGGAAAAACATGCAAACTATGAAAAAAGGGAAATTAACCTTAAACTAGTAACCTCAAACTTGTGAATTATATACTTAAAAACGAGCACTAGAATATTTCACACAAAATAAAGGAGCCATATATACAAATTAAGGTATGCCTTTAGAGTAGTACATACCTTTAAAAATTTGGAAAGGAAAAAGATTACTTAATTCAAGACGAAAAGGATTAGTACATGAGGAACTTATTTGAGAGGTTTTAGAGGCATTACAATTACCTAAAAGAGACAGCTATAGTACATATTAAGGAATCCCAAAAGGGAAAGACCCCAGAAAGAAGAGGAAATAATTTGGTAGATCACAAAGCTAAGGATGCAGCAGAAAATGGAGCTGAAAGAGTTATGTTAATATTAACTCCAAACAAGGAAAAACTAGAAATTCCAAAGGTTTAGGGAAGCCAAGAAAAAAGAATTAAACAAGACAGGAAGTGGACAAGATTAAATCAGGGAAATGGAAACTTCTTGATGGAAGACAATTCCTGAATAAAATGTGCTTCTAGGAGAATATTAGAAGACATGCATCAGAAAACCCACTGGGGTACTCAAGCTTTGTATGATCAATTATTTAAAGGAACTATGGGTGCACTGGGATTTTTGGAGTAGCAAAGCAAGTGACTGAAAGTCTCCCACCTGCCTTTGCTCTGCCGGGAGCTGCCGGATCAGCCGCCAGGAGCCATCTGGGGGCTACCCACGCTCCGGCTCGGGCTCCACGGGAAGATCCCCCTCTGGCGATTCCGGCAGCAGACCCTGCCCACACTCCGACCCAGCCTCGGTGGGATATCCTCCCCTGACCACCCCATCCTGCTCTGAGTTACGTCCCCTTGGGAACCACAGCTCCGGCTGTTCAGGGAAACTCTCTCTCTCTACAGGAAGCATCTTATCGAAAACACTAGGAGCTCAGTTAAAAGGCAGCCCTCTCCAAATTCTTTCTCAAAACATGGCAGAAAGGCTATAGAAGGTAAAAAAGTGACAGAGTCAGATGAAGGGATTGGTCTGTTTCCGTTCAGAGAGGTTCCCATGGGAGGGATGCGCTGCCCTGCCCCGCGGCAGCCACCAGCGCCCCTGCCGGCCGTGCCCGGAACTGCACCCAAGGGGAAAGCGCCGCAGCCCAAAGGCCGGGACTGGCTCCGGGCTCTGGTTGCTCTCAGTGCTGGAGCTGCTGTTGTTTCTTTGCTTTATTATACACACTAGCAAAGAACTGTTATTCCTATTCCCATAGCTTTGTCTGAGAGCCCCTTGATTTCACGATTCTAACAATTAAGAGGGAGGGGGTTTGCATTCTCCATTCAAAGAGAGGCTTTTTCTGCCTTCCCCAGCAGACACCTTTCTTGTAAAGCAAGACAAGCACCCACAGGCACTGAGCGGGGCTGCAGGAGGGCCAGAAGAAGGCCCTGCAGCACTTGGGCACAAAGGCACAGCAGGTGAATGCAAGAAGGGAGCAGAAAAAGGCCAAGCTGAAGGCAAAGGCCAGGGCAGAGCTCCTACAGCCCCTGAGGGATCAACCCCAGGGCCCAAGGGGGCCCCAGCACCCAGGGCACGGGCTCGGCCACAAGCACCTGGCACAGGCATTGCCCTCCTCGGCAGGGGAGAGCCCACCCAAACAGCCCCTGGCAAGGAATCAGGGCTCCAGCTGCAGGGCACAAGGACACTGCAAGCACACACAGCAGCACCCTCAGCACCAGCAAGTCCACCCCTGGATGGACATGGATGGGCAGGGCTGTCACAGCTCCCATCACACCAGGGACCCTCCACACTGGAGCCCTTGAGAACATTCAGGTGTGTCTGCATTGAGAGGAGGCATTTTCTGATGGACACAGGGGCCTCTCAATCCACTCTGAATCTTAGGCCCAAGGGGGAAAAATGCTAAAAATATGTTTGATTAGTGAGGGGATAAGTGGGAAAGATGCAGGGTTTTATTCAACCACTATTAGTAGATCTGGGAGATGGATTTGAAATGCATGAATATTTATTTACTCCTAATTGTTATCATGATTTACTGGGAAGGGATTTGATCGCTAATCTTGGAAGACAAATTAATATTATAAAAGACGATACAGAGGCCAGTTCTGTTATACCTCTGTCTCAAATGTCTGGCCAGGCCTGTGCTGAAGTGAACCCAGAAGTGTGGGCAGCCCCAGGGAAAGAGGGAAAATTAGATATGGAGCCTCTACAAAGCACTCTGAAGCAACCAGGACAAGTGGTGTCTAAAAGCAACACCCTGTTCCAGGGCAGGGCAGGAAGGGGAATCAGACAAAGCGCAGGTCACCGCCCCGTGCTCAGCTCAACCCGCGGAGCTGTGGCTGCTTGAGAGAGCCTGGCACTGAAATGCCCTGAGCAGGAAGGCTTCAACGGGGAAAAGTTGAACAGCCTGCAGAACAAATCCTACAACACCATGGACCAGCCCCTGGGAACCCAAACCAATTCATATCAGGAGCCACAGAACCCATTTCTCATTTCAATGGCAACATTAGATTACAAGCTGCCCTCGGAATAACCAACCAGACAGCTCCAGCTCCTGACCTTCCTGCTGAGCAATCCACTGAAATGAGGAACACAACACTTCACCATGGGATGGGATCATGTTACCTTTTAGCAGAAAAAGGAGGAGTTTGTGGAAAATTAAATTACGCAAACTGCTGTTTGGAAAAGTGGTGAAAAAAGAAAACAAGGGAAACAAGAAAGTTGCTCATGTATTGGTCCAAACGTGAAAAGGATGGGAATGGGACACGGTTTTGTGGCTCCCTGGCAGACCATGGGTTAAACGAATGCTGTTTCTCCTCTGATGTGCTACAGCAACTCTCATCTTTTTACCATGTTCCACACCTTGAGAGTGCAGCTCATTCAGCAGCTGAGCGAGGGGATGCAGGTGGCAGCCAGGCCTCCTGATCCAGAAATGGCTACACAAGGACAGGGAATAATCCCAAAACCAAAGAAGACTCAGTAAGGAAAAAAGAAAAAAAAATTGAAAAGAAAAAGAAAAAAATTCACTGAGTGAATCTGCCTGGAGATTGGGTCAGGGACTCGTAGATAAGGAAGGGAGAAACCATGTTTCAATAAATGTTACTAGTTAACAAGGACTGCTGCTCAGACAAAGTCCCGCTGCATTCCTGAACTTCCAGAAGAACAAAGACTTAACAGAGCCGTGAATATCGGCTGTTCTACAAAAGTGGGGGTGCACATTAACGAGGACATGCAGCTGGCGGATCGGGAGGTCTGAACCTTCCAAGTACCTCAGCCAGTGGGCAAAGGGAGAGGGAGATGAGGCCGGGAAAATGAGGATAAAAAGGAGGCTGCGAACTACAACAATGGCACAGACCGCACGGCAAATGCCCCACGGCCTCTCCCTCTGCTCAGCAATAAAGTCACTTTTACAGGACTCCTCTGTCTCCTCGGGGCACAGAAACCTCCGGCCACGGGAATTTCCCCGCACAGCCCCGGACACGGGGCAGCCACCTCTGGCCCAGCCACAGGAACCGGGCCGAGCCAGCGCTGCTCCGGCAGCGGCTCCTGCCGAGGCAGCGGCCGCAAGGAGACCGCGGGCAGGGGATGCCCGAGAGAGGCCCCGAGCCCCTGGGCAGCCCCTGCAGAGCCACGGAAGCGGCTCCTGGCAGCACCTGTGAGCCCGGGGGATCCCCGCTGGAGCAGCCCGGTCCCGAGGGATGTGACCCGTGGGAGGGACCCCAGGCTGGAGCAGGACGAGGATTCCTGTCCCTGAGGGGACGCTGCCACATGAGCGGGCTGTGACCCCCCATCCCCTGCGCCTCCGGCTGGGGAGAAGGGAGGGAATGCAGGACAGAGTTAAGCCCGGGAAGGAGAGAGAGGTGGGGGGAGGATATTTTCCTAGGAATTATTTCAGTTCTCATTCTCTTGCCCTGCTACGTTTGATAGGAAATTCAATTAATTTCCCCAAGCCAAGTGTGAGAGGAATGATGGATTTTGTCCTTACAAACAGGCTGTGGGTTTGCTGGTAGATCAAACCAGCACTGAGAGATAAAAGAAACCATGGGAAAGATTCCACTGACTGATGAATGGGAAAAGATATTTGCTTTTACAAACAAACTTTAGGTTTGCTGATAAATGAAATTGAACATTGAAAGGTGAAAGAAACAACGAGGGAAAACCCTAAATTCCATAAGAATTTAAAATTAAAAGGGAGGGTTATACATTAGAGGGAAATCTTCAGTATCAGGCGTATTGGGAAGTCTGAACTTCTCAAGTACCTCAGACAATGGGGAAAGAGAGAAGGGAAATGCGGCCGGGAAACTGGGATAAAAAGGGAGGCTGCATCCTCCAAAATTAGAGACACCCCAGGGGAATGCCCCATAGCATCTCCCTTTATTCGAACAAAGTAAAAGGACTCCTCTGTCTCCTTTTTGGACATAAACCTCTGATGTTTGTGGATTAACTTCCCTGACAAGTGTGTTGTGCCCGTCACCAGTGACTGACCTGTCCCCACCCTTACCCAGACCCTCCAGCCTTTCCTTACGTGCTCCGTTCCCTGCCCAGGGGAAGGAGGGAAGTGACAGAGAGTTTTTGCCCCCTCTCCAGCATCCCCTGCTCCGGCCCGGGCTCCTGCCGGGGCTGCAGGTGGGTCCCGGCTCCGTCCCGCACTCACCCCAGCTCCCAGCGCCCTCAGGCCCCGGTCACGCCGAGCTCCCGGCGGTTCGGGGCAGCAGCGGCGGCTCCTGGGCCTCCTGCCCGGGCCCGGCGCAGCGCCGGGGCCGCTCCTCAGCCGCGGCTGCCGGGAAATGGCGGAGTTCGGGGAAAGGGAGGCGGGGCCGTGCCGTGTGCAGAGCCCGCCCCTCACTGCGATTGGCTGGTTCTACCGTCACTCCTTGTTCTGGCCGCTGATTGGTCAGAGTCGGGCTAAGCACGGCCCCTGGTGCCGCCCTGAGGGCGGCCCTGGTTCGGCAGAGCCGCCATTGCCGGAGCGTCCAAGCGGGCGCGGGAGCGGCGGCGGCGGCGGCCGGAGCGCGGTGAGGCGGCGGCGGAGCTCGGAGGCGGCCCCAGCGCAGCCTCCGGGCACGGGGCAGCCACTTCTGTCCCGGCCACAGGAACCGGGCCGAGCCAGCGCTGCTCCGGCAGCGGCTCCTGCCGAGGCAGCGGCCGCAAGGAGACCGCGGGCAGCCGCTCCCGCAGCGCCCTCAGCCCAGCGGCAACACGGGCCGGACGCGGCACAACGAACCCGCCGGAGCCCCCTGCCGCCCCCGAGGCCCGCAGCCAGCCCCGAGCCCCCGCACAACCCAGCGCGGCTCCCACCTGCGCTGCGGCCGCCTCCGAGCTCCGCCGCCGCCTCACCGGTGGGTCCCGGTCACTCCCTGGGTGATCCCGGTCACTCCCAGTATGGTCCAGATCGCTCCAAGTAGGATCCCAGTTGCCCCCAACACGGTCCCAGTCATGCCCTGTATGGTTCCTTTCACTCTCAGTCCCTCTCAGTAAGAGCCCAGTGTGGCCGCAGTCACTTCCAGTATGAGCCCAGTCACACCTTACATGGTGCCATTTGCCCCTGCTGTGGTCCCAGTTGCTCCCAGTTTAAGTCCAGTCACCTCCAGTATGATCCCAGTTACTCCCAGGCACTCCCAGTACTAAGCCAGTCACTCCAAATGTGACCCCATCAGTCCCAGTATGATCCCAGTATGACCCCAGCACGGGCCAGCTGCTCCCAGTATGATCCCAGTTGCTCCCTGCATTATTCCAGTTTCGCCTCTTCACCCCTACTACAGATCTGATCACTCCCAGTATGATTCCAGTCAGTCCCAGGATGATCCAAACCATTCCCAGTCCCTCCCAGTATATCTCAATTGTCCCCTTCATGCTCCCAGTTGCAACCAGTGTGGTCCCAGTATATCCCAGTATGATCCCTGGTGCCCTGGTTCTGCTCCCAGTGAGTTCTTTTCCCAGTCTGTCCCAGGTCCATCCCAGTCCCACCCTAGAAGCTGCTGCCATTTCCCAGATCCTGCCCCCCCGCCCCACCCCATTAGCAGGCACAGGGACCCCCCTGCACCCCCTTATCCTGCACCAACACCCCCTGCACCCCCCTTATCCTGCACCAACACCCCCCTGCACCCCCTTTCCGGGTATCCTCCTCTCCCAGCCCCTGGTTCCCCCCCGTTTCCGTGACCCCGGGGACCCCCGGGTCCCCATTCCCGGCCAGCCCGGGCACCTCAGCCCCAGCCTCCCTTTGCTGGGAAACCCGGCCTGGGCACGGGGCTCTGCTGGCCGCTCTGGGATTTATGATTCCCCCAAAGGAAAGGGAGGGAACAGCAGAGAGAGAGAGGAGGAGATCGGGAATCAGGGATCGGGGGTCCCAGCGCCCAGCCCTGCTCCGCCGGGGGTGGGACCCGCACCCGCAGGAAAAATTGGCTCCGCTGCTCCCGGAGCTTGCCCGGCTTCGGGCCGAGCCCAGCGGGGTCCGGGCACAGTTTGAGCGCAGGGCCGGGAGCTCAGCACGGCCCGGCCCGGGGGTCCCGCAGGGCGCGGCCCTGGAGGGTCCCCAGACGGATCCCCGAGGGATCCCGAGGGCTGCCAGGAGGGGATCCAGGGGAATTCCCTGGAATTCGCCCTTTTCCCTCCCCCTTTTCCCCTCCCCCCCCGCGCTCCTCGGGCACTTTCGCTTTCGCGTCTCTCCAGCCGCGATCGGGGACGGCTGCGATGGCTCCAGCGCTGGGGCTGGGGGTGCTCTGGGGGCTCCTGGGGCTCCTGGGGAACCCGGGGGGCGCGACCAAAGGTGAGTGGGACCCCCCGAAACCGGGACCCCCTGAACCGCAATTCCCGGGCACCGGGACCCCCCCGAACTTCCATTTCCGGGCACCAGGAACCCCCTAAACCTCCATTCCCGGACAGGAGAATCCCCTGAACCCCCATTTTGGGTCCTGTGACCCCCCTCAATCCCCTTCCCCAGCACCGGGACCCCCCTGAACCCCCATTTCTGGTCATCGGGACCCCCCTAATCCTCCATTCTCGGGTACCGGAACCGCCCGACCCCCCCATTTTCGGTTCTGTGACCCTCCTCATTACCCTTTTTCAGCACCGGGACCCCTCATTACACCCTCATCTGGCACCAGGACCCCCCTGAACCCCCATTTCTGGGCAGGAAAACCCCCCTGAACCCCCATTCCTGAGCACGTGGACCGCCTTGAGCGCCCATTTCTGGTCACCCCGACCCCCCTGTACCCCCTTTGGCAGCACTGGGACCCCCCCCCCCGTACCCCTCATCCGGCACAAGGACCCCCCTGAACCCCCATTTCTGGTCACCGGCGTCCCCGGAACCCCCATTTTCGGGCACCGGGAACCCCCTCGAACCCCGAATTCCGGGAAGGAAACTCCCCCTGAACCCGCATTCCCCGGCACGGGAACCCCCTGAACCCCAATTTTTGGGCACTGGGACCCCCTTGCATGCCCTTATCCGAGAATGAGATAACCCCGGATCCCCGACAGTGCTCTGGGACCCCCCCTGCACCCCCTAATCCGGGACTGGGACCCCCCCTGCACCCCCATTCCGGCCATCCCGCCCTTCCCAGACCCCAGACCCGCCCTTTTCCTCGGCTTTTGCACCCCCAGATCTCCCAAATTTCTGCGTCCCCCCTGTTCTCCATTCCCGGCGCTTTCTGGAAGGGGTTCCAGGGGGTCCCGGAGGGTTCCCCGGGGTCCCAGGGGGTCTCAGCGAGGATCCAGATGAATTCCCTGGAATTCCCCTTTTCCCCCGTCTCGCTTTCGCGTCTCCCAAGCTGCGTCCCCGGGATCCGCCCGCCTCTCCCAGCCCCAGACCCCCCTTCCCGTGACCCAGGGACCCCCTGGAGCCCCATTCCTGCCTTTCCCAGCTCCCAGACCCCACTGCCCTCAACACCGGGGACCCCCGGACCCCCTTTGGTGGGCACAGGGACCCCCTGGATCCCCCATCCCGCCTCTCCCAGTCCCTTCCTTGAACCTTGGACCCTTCCCGGCTCTCCCGGTTCCCTTCCCGGCCCTTGGACGCCCCCAGACCCCCCAATCTCTGCGTCCCCCCCAGTTCTCCACCCCCTGCGCGTCCTGCGGGGGGGTCCTGGCAGGTCCCGGGGGGTTCAGGGGAATTCCCAGGGTTTGCTCTGTCCCCTCCCCCTGCCCGCGCTGCCCCGGTCACTTTCGCGTCTCCCAAGCTGCGGCTCCGGGATCCGCCCGGGGACCGGGGACTGCCCCGGCACCGGGACCCCCTGACCCGCAATTCCCGGGCACGGGGACCCCCGAACCTCCATTGCCGGGCGAACCCCCCTTCCCGGGCACAGAGACCCCCTTGAACGTTCATTTCGGGGCATCGGGCACTCCCTGTACCCCCTTCCCCAGCCTCGATAACCCTGCAGCCCCTTATCTGGAGCCTGGAACCCCCTGAACCCCCATTCCCGGGCATGGAAACAGCCCTGAACCCCCAATTCTGGGTACGGAAACCCCCCTGAACCCCAGTTTCTGGCCACCGGGACCCACTGCATCCCCTTATCCGGCACCGGGACCCCCTGAACCTCAATTTTAAGGCAGCAGGATCCCTTGAACCCCGGAACCGGGGACGGGAACCCCGCTGAACCCCATTTCCTGTGCACCAGGACCCCACTCATTCCCTTATCCGGCACCAGGTCCCCCTGAACCCCCATTCCACTGCACCAGGACCACCCCCCGAGTCCCCCGTTCCTGTGAATGAGGACCGGGGACCCCCCTGCACCCCTTTCCCCAGCACCGGATCCCAGCCAGGCCATTATCTGGCACTGGGACCCCCTCAATCTGGGACTCCCTGAACCGCCATTTCCGGGCACTGAGACCCACTTGAACCCCGAATTCCGGGAAGACAATCTGCTGAACCCCCATTCCTGGGCAGGGAAACCCCCCTGAACCCCCACTTATGGGTACCGTGATCCACTGCATCCCCTTATCCGGCACCGGGACCCCCTGAACCTGCATTTTCAGGCAGCAGGACCCCTTGAACCCCGGAATTCAGGAATGGACCCCCCCCAGAACCCCATTTCCTGTGCACCGGGACCCCAGTGCATCCCGTTATCTGGACCTGGAACCCCCTGAACCGGACCCCCCCAGAACCCCATTTCCTGTGCACCGGGACCCCAGTGCATCCCGTTATCTGGACCTGGAACCCCCTGAACCCCCATTCCTCTGCACCAGGACCACCCCCGAGCCCCCCAGTCCTGCAAACGCGGATCCCCTGCACCCTCCTTCCCAGCACCGGATCCCAGCCAGGCCATTATCTGGCACCGGAACCTCCCTGCACCCCCATTCCTGGGCACCAGGACCCCACAGCATCCCCTTATACAGCACCGGGACCCCCTGAAGCCTCATTCCGCTGCAACAGGACCCCCGTGCACTCCCATTTCCAGGACTAGAACCCTCCCAAACTCTCCATTCTCAAGCACGGGGAACCCCCTGCCCCCCCTTTCCCGGCCCTCCCCCCTCTCGGAGACCCCAAGCCCCGCTTTTCCTTGACCCCGGCTCCCCCTGGACCCCACTCCTGCCTTCCCCAGCCCCCACCCACCACCTTCCTCAACACCGGGGGCCCGTGCACCCCCTTTCCTGGGCACAGGGACCCCTGCGCCCCCATTGCCCTCACCCCCCTTTCCTGGGCACAGGGACCCCTGCGCCCCCATTGCCCTCACCCCCCCTTCCCTTGGCCTGGGACCCCCTGAAAATCCGTTCCGGGTCAGGGACCCCCTCGTGGTCCCCCTTCACGTGTTCTGGGACCCCCCCGCCCCCCTCCCCGCCCCCCCCCGCCCTTTTCCTTCACCTTTGCACCCCCAGATCTCCCAAATTTCCGGGTCCCCCCCAGTTCTCCACTCCCGGCGCTTTCTTAAGGGGGTCCCAGGGGGTTCTCAGAGGGCTCCAGGGCGGTCGCAGCGCGGATCCAGAGGGATCCAGAGGGATCCAGAGGGATTCTCTGGAATTCCCCCGTCCCCTCCCCTCCCCGCCCTCCTCGGTCCCTTTCGCTTCCGCGTCCCAACCTGCGAGACCGGGATCTACCCGGCGCCCGGTGACGTCACTTACAGATCAGGCTGCCATTGGCGGGCAGGAAATAGCGGGGCCAATGGTGGGGCCGGAGGCTGCTCTGGGGGCGGGGCCATGGCTGTGGCGGGGCCAGGGCTGTGGGCGGGGCCGCAGCGGAGCAGCGCCATGGCTCCCGCGCTGGGTCTGGGGCTGCTCTTGGGGTTCCTGGGGCTCCTGGGGGACCCGGGGGGCGCGACCAAAGGTGAGTGGGAACCCCGGAACCGGGAACCCCCTGAACTTCCATTGCCGGGCACCGGGACCTCCTGAACTTCTATTCCCGGTCACGGGAACCCCTCTGAATCCCCATTTTGGGTCCTGTGACCCCCCTCCATCCCCTTCCCCAGCACCGGGACCCCCCTGTACCCCCTTATTTGGCACCGGGTCCCCCCCTGAACCCCATTCCTGGGCAGGGAAACCCCCCTGAACCGTCATTCTCGCGCATCAGAATCCACGGAATCCCCATTGCTGAGCACGGGCACCCCCTTGAGCGCCCATTTAAGGACACCGGGACCCCCCTGTAGCCCCTTCCCCAGCACCGGGACCCCCTGAACCGCCATTTCCGGGCACTGGGACCCACTTGAACCCCGAATTCCGGGAAGAGAATCCCCTGAACCTCCATTCCTGGGCAGGGAAAGCCCCTGAACCCCCATTCCTGGGCACGGGGACCCCCCTGCACGCCCTTATCTGGCTCCGAGACCCTCAGGATCTCCCATTCCTGGGGTTCAGGATCCCTTTGAAGCACGAATGGCGGCACGGGAACCCCCCTGAACCCCCATTCCTGGTCACTGGCGCGCCCGGAACCCCCATTTTCGGGCACCGGGACCATCTCAAGCCCCGAATTCCGGGAAGGAAACTCCCCCTGAATCCACATTCCCCGGCACGGGAACCCCCTGAACCCCAATTTTTGGGCACTGGGACCCCCCTGCACCCCATAATCCGGGACTGGGACCCCCTGCACCCCCGTCAGTGCCTCTTGGACCCCCTGCACCCCCCATTTCGGCCATCCCGGCCTTCCCAGACCCCAGTCCCGCCCTTTTCCTCGGCTTTTGCACCCCCAGATCTCCCAAATTTCTGCGTCCCCCAGTTCTCCATTCCCGGCGCTTCCTGGAAGGGGTTCCAGGGGTCCCGGAGGGTCCCAGGGGGTCTCAGCGAGGATCCAGAGGGATCCAGATGAATTCCCTGGAATTCCCCTTTTCCCCGTCTCGCTTTCGCGTCTCCCAAGCTGCGTCCCCGGGATCCGCCCGCCTCTCCCAGCCCCAGACCCCCCTTCCCGTGACCCAGAGACCCCCTGGAGCCCCATTCCTGCCATTCCCAGCTCCCAGACCCCACTGCCCTCAACACCGGGGAGCCCTGGACCCCCTTTGGTGGGCACAGGGACCCCCTGGATCCCCCATCCCGCCTCTCCCAGTCCCTTCCCTGAACCTTGGACCCTTCCCGGCTCTCCCGGTTCCGCTTCCCGGCCCTTGGACGCCCCCAGACCCCCCAATCTCTGCATCCCCCCAGTTCTCCACCCCCTGCGCGTCCTGCGGGGGGGGTCTTGGCAGGTCCCGGGGGGTTCAGGGGAATTCCCAGGGTTTGCTCTGTCCCCTCCCCCTGCCCGCGCTGCCCCGGTCACTTTGGCGTCTCCCAAGCTGCGGCTCCGGGATCCGCCCGGGGACCGGGGACTGCCCCGGCACCGGGACCGCCCTGACCCGCAATTCCCGGGCACGGGGACCCCCGAACTTCCATTGCCGGGCGAACCCCCCTTCCCGGGCACAGAGACCCCCTTGAACGTTCATTTCGGGGCACCGGGACCCCCCTGTACCCCCTTCCCCAGCCCCGATAACCCCTGCACCCCCCTTATCTGGAGCCTGGAACCTCCTAAACCCCCATTTCTGGGTACGGAAACCGCCCTGAACCCAAATTTCTGGGCACCGGGACCCACTGCATCCCCTTATCTGGCACCGGGACCCCCCTGAATCTCAATTTTCAGGCACCAGGACCTCTTGATCCCTGGAACCCGGGACGGGAACCCCCCTGAACCCCATTTCCTGTGCACCAGGACCCCCCTGCATTCTCTTATCCGGCACCAGGTCCCCCTGAACCCCCATTCCACTGCACCAGGACCACCCCCCCCCCCCCCCCGAGTCCCCCCGTTCCTGTGAATGAGGACCGGGGACCCCCCTGCACCCCTTTCCCCAGCCCCAGATCCCAGCCAGGCCATTCTCTGGCACTGGGACCCCCCCTCAATCCCGATTTCTGGGAAGGGACTCCCCCTGAACCCCATTTCCTGTGCACCAGGACCCCCCTGCATTCCCTTATCCGGCACCAGGTCCCCCTGAACCCCCATTCCGCTGCACCAGGACCCCCCCCGAGTCCCCCGTTCCTGTGAATGAGGACCGGGGACCCCCTGCACCCCTTTCCCCAGCACCGGATCCCAGCCAGGCCATTATCTGGCACTGGGACCCCCCTCAATCCCCATTTCTGGGAAGGGACTCCCCCTGAACCCCATTTCCTGGGCACCGGGACCCAACTGCATCCCCTTATACAGCACCGGGACCCCCTGAACCGCCATTTCCGGGCACTGGGACCCACTTGAACCCCGAATTCCGGGAAGAGAATCTGCTGAACCCCCATTCCTGGACAGAGAAACCCCCCTCAACCCCCATTCCTGGGCACGGGGACCCCCTTGAACATTCATTTCGGGGCACCGGGGCCCCCCCCTGTACCCCCTTCCCCAGCCTCGATAACCCCTGCAGCCCCTTATCTGGAGCCTGGAACCTCCTGAACCCCCATTCCTGGGCATGGAAACCGCCCTGAACCCCCACTTATGGGCACCGGGATCCACTGCATCCCCTTATCCGGCATCGGGACCCCCCTGAACCTGCATTTTCAGGCAGCAGGACCCCTTGAACCCGGGAATGGAACCCCCCTGCACCCCCATTTCCTGGGCACTGGGACCCCACTGCGTCCCCTTATACAACACCAGGATCCCCTGAACCCGCATTCTGCTGCACTAGGACCCCCATGCACCCCCTTATCCATGACTGGAAGCCTACCAAACCTTTCATTCTCAAGCACTGGGACCCCCTGCACCCCCTTTCCCGGCCCTCCCCCCTCTCACAGACCCCAGCCCCTGCTTTTCCTTGACCCCGGCACCCCCTGGACCCCCCCTCCTGCATTCCCCAGCCCCCACCCACCACCTTCCTCAACCCCGGGGGCCCGTGCACCCCCATTCCTGGGCACAGGGACCCCCTGCACCCCCCATTGCCCTCACCCCCCTTTCCTGGGCACAGGGACCCCCTGCACCCCCTTTGCCCTCACCCCCCCTTTCCTGGGCACAGGGACCCCCTGCACCCCCTTTGCCCTCACCCCCCTTTCCTGGGCACAGGGACCCCCCTGCACCCCCATTGTCCTCACCCTGTTTCCCATGACCTGGGACCCCCTGAACCTCCGTTCCTGGCCATGGGGACCCCTTGCTCCCCCTAATCCGGGACAGGGACCCCCTCCTGGACCCCCTTCACGTGTTCTGGGACCCCCTGCACCCCTCCTCTCCCCATCCCGCCCTTCCCAGACCCCAGAGCCGCCCTTTTCCTTCCCCTTTGCACCCCCAGATCTCCCAAATTTCCGGGTCCCCCCAGCTCTCCACTCCCGGCGCTTTCTTAAGGGGGTCCCAGGGGGTCCCAGGGGGTTCTCAGAGGGCTCCAGGGCGGTCGCAGCGGGGATCCAGAGGGATCCAGAGGGATTCTCTGGAATTCTCCCGTCCCCTCCCCTCCCCGCCCTCCTCGGTCTGTTTGGCTTCCGCGTCCCGGCCTGCGAGACCGGGATCTGCCCAGCGCCTGGTGACGTCACTGGAAGATTGGGCTGCCATTGGCGGACAGGAAATATTGGAACCAATGGCGGGGCCGGAGGCAGCTCTGGGGGCAGGGCTGTGGGCGGGGCCGCAGCGGAGCAGCGCCATGGCTCCAGCGCTGGGTCTGGGGCTGCTCTTGGGGCTCTTGGGGCTCCTGGGGGACCCGGGGGGCGCGACCAAAGGTGAGTGGGAACCCCGAAACCGGGAACGCCCTGAACTTCCATTGCCGGGCACCGGGACCCTCCTGAACTTCTATTCCCGGGCACGGGAACCCCTCTGAATCCCCATTTTGGGTCCTGTGACCCCCCCTCCATCCCCTTCCCCAGCACCGGGACTCCCCTGCACCCCCTTATTTGTCACCGCGACCCCCCTGAACCCCATTCCTGGGCAGGGAAACCCCCCGGAACCGCCATTCTCGGGCATCAGAATCCACCGAATCCCCATTCCTGAGCACGGGCACCCCTTGAGCGCCCATTTAAGGACACCGGGACCCCCCTGTAGCCCCTTCCCCAGCACCGGGACCCCCTGAACCGCCATTTCCGGGCAATGGGACCCACTTGAACCCCGAATTCCGGGAAGAGAATCCCCTGAACCTCCATTCCTGGGCAGGGAAACCCCCCTGAACCCCCATTCCTGGGCACGGGGACCCCCCTGCACCCCCTTATCTGGCTCCGAGACCCACCGGATCTCCCATTCCTGGCGTTCAGGATCCCTTTGAACCCCGAATGGCGGCACGGGAACCCCCCTGAACCCCCATTCCCGGGCACTGGGACACCCCTGAATCTCCATTCCCGGGCACCGAGACCCCCCTGCAGCCCCTGATCCGGGACTGGAATCCCCACCCCCGCACCCCCGTCAGTGCTCTGGGACCCCCCTGCCCCCCTTTTCGGGCATCCCACATTTCCCAGACCCCAGACCCCGCCCTTTTCTTTCACCTTTGCACCCCCAGATCTCCCAACTTTCCGTGTCCCCCCCGTTTTCCACTTCCGCCGCTTCCCGAAACGGGGGTCCCAGAGAGTCCCAGGGGTCTCAGGGAGGTCTCAGCGAGGATCCAGAGGGATCCAGATGAACTCCCTGGAATTCCCCCTTTACCTCGTTCTCTCCCCCCCCGCGTTCCCTCGGTCTCTTTCTCTTTCGCGTCTCCCAAGCTGCGTCCCCGGGATCCGCCCGCCTCTCCCAGCCCGAGACCCCCCTTCCCGTGACCCCGGGACCCCCTGGAGCCCCATTCCTGCCTTTCCCAGCTCCCAGACCCCACTGCCCTCAACACCGGGCACCCCTGGACCCCCTTTGGTGGGCACAGGGACCCCCTGGATCCCCCATCCCGCCTCTCCCAGTCCCTTCCTTGAACCTTGGACCCTTCCCGGCTCTCCCGGTTCCCTTCCCGGCCCTTGGACGCCCCCAGACCCCCCAATCTCTGCGTCCCCCAAGTTCTCCACCCCCTGCGCGTCCTGGCCTGGGGGGCGTCCCGGGGGGGTCCGGGAGGTCCCTAGGGGGACACCCCTGCACCCCCTTATCCAGTTCCAATCCCCCTGCACCCCTTTCCCATCCATCCCGTGTTCCCCACTCCCCAGACCCCTCTTTTCCTTGTCTCTGAGACCCCCTGGACCTCCATTCCTGCTTTTCTCAGCCTTCCCTTTCCTCTGTATCAAGGACCCCAGCCTCCCATTGCCAGGTCCTCCCACCTTTTGACCCCTCATTCCTTGGCACTGGGGACCCCTGGATCCCCTTTCCTGGGCACAGGGATCCCCTGGAACCCCCATCCCACTCTCCCAGTCCCTGCCCCCCTCCTCTCCCCTTCCATAACCCTGGAACCCCCTGAGCCCCCATTCCTGGACACCAGGACCCCCTGCAGGCACTTTCCTGTCCATCCCACCTCTCCCACCCTGCACACCCTTTCCATAGCCCCAGGGTCCCCAAACCTCTGCCCAGCTCTCCCAGTTCCCCTTTCATTGATCCACGATCCCCTCAACTCCCCCCAAATCTCTGTGTCCCCCCAGTTCTCCACTCCCTGCATTACCTGGCTGTGGTGGTGTCAGAGCCCAGCCCGGGGGTCCCCCGGTTCATGGAAATTGGGGTACCTGGATGGGATCCCCGTTGAGCGCTACGACAGCGAGCGGGGCCGGGCGGAGCCACTGACGCAGTGGATGAAGGATGGAGCCGAGCCGGGATATTGGGAGAGGCAGACCCAGCGCAATGTGAGGAACCAGCACGTGGCTGCCAGGAGCCTGGAGACAGCACAGGAGCGGTACAACCAGAGCGGGGGTGAGTGGGGGATCTGTGGGGCTGGGATAGAAACTGTAGGGCTGGAGTGGGCATCCATGGGGCTGGGATTTGATCCGTAGGGCTGGAATGGGGATCCATGGGGCTGGGATTTGATCTGTAGGGCTGAGATGGGATCCGTGGGGCTGGGATGGGATCTGTGGGACTGGGATGGGGATCCATGGGGCTGGGATGGGATCTGTGGGGCTGAGATGTGGATCCATGTGGCTGGGATGGGGTCTGTGGAGACATGTTGGGATCTGTGGGGCTGGAATAGGATCTGTGGGCTTGGGATCTGTGGAGTTGGGATGTGTATCTGTGGGGCTGGGATCGGATCTGTGGGGATGGAATGGGATCCATGGGGTTGGGATGTGGATCCATGGGGCTGGGTTGGGATCTGTGGGGCTGGAATGGAATCTGTAGGTCTCAGATGTGGATTCACAGGGCTCCAAGGGGCTGAAAATGGGGACCCATTAGGTTGGGATGGGATATTTTGTGATCCACGGGTTGGGATATGGATCCATGGGGCTGGGATGAGATCTGTGGGGCTGGGTTGGGAGTTGTGGGGCTGGTTTGGGATCCATGGGGTTGGGATGGGATCTGTGGGGCTAGGATAGGAACTGTAGGGCTGGGATGGGGATCCATGGGGCTGGGATAGGATCTGTAGGTCTCAGGTGTGGATTCACAGGGCTCCAAGGGGCTGAAATGGGGATCCATTAGGCTGGGATGGGATAGCTTGTGATCCATGGGGCTGGGATGGGATCTGTTGGGCTGGGTTGGGATCCATGGGGTTGAGATGTGAATCCATGGGGTTGGGATGGGATCTGTTGGGCTGGGTTGGGATCCATGGGGTTGAGATGTGGATCTGTGGGGCTCCAAGGAACTGGAGTGAGGCTCTGTGGGTCTCTATCAGACTCTAGGGCTCCATAGGGCTGGAATGGGGCTCTGTGGGGCAATTCCACAATTCCATGGGTGTCTGTGGGTACAATCCCCCCAGGTCTCCACACAGAGCTGTGGGTTTATGGCTGTGAGCTCCTGTCCGATGGGAGCGTCCGTGGATCTGACCGGAATGGCTACGACGGGCGGGATTTCATCTCCTTTGACCTGGAATCAGGGAGATTCGTGGCGGCCGACAACGCTGCTGAGATCACCAGGAGGCGCTGGGAACAGGAAGAGGTGGCTGAGGGGAGGACGAATTACCTGAAGCATGAATGCCCGGAATGGATCCGGAAATACGTCAGATACGGGCAGAAGGAGCTGGAGCGCAAAGGTGGGAGCAGAATTCCTGTGGAGATTTGGGATTCGGGAATGGAGGACTTGGGAACACGGTAATTCCTGTGGGAATTCCATGGATAGATCTCATCTCCACTGAGAATTCCATGGTCAGGTCTCACCCCAATCCCATTCTAGTGGGAATTCTGTGGGTAGATCTCACTCTCATCCCATTCTTGTGGGAATTCCGTAGGTAGAGCTCACCCCAGTCCCATTCCCATGGAATTCCATGGATGTCCCTCACTATTATCCCATTCCAGAGCCCCCTGATATCCACGTGTCCGGAAGAGAGGAACACGGGACGCTGTTCCTGTCCTGCCACGCGTACGGATTCTACCCCAACACCATCGCAGTCAGCTGGATGAAGGGGGGTGAAACCTTGGATCAGGAGACGGAGCGGGGCGGGATCGTTCCCAACAGCGACGGCACCTTCCACACCTGGGCCAGGATCGAGGCGCTGCCGGAGGAGCGGGAGCAGTACCAGTGCAGGGTGGAGCATCCCGGAATGCCAGAGCCTGGGATCTTTGCTTGGGGTGAGGCTGGGAATGTGGAAATTGGGAATTTGGAATTCCCAAATGGGGATTCCCCTCCCCCTCCTCACTATCCCGCGTTTCCCAGAGCCGACATCTGGTGGGAATCTCACCGTGGTGGTCGCTGTGTCCGTCATCGCTGCCATCCTCATCCTCATCGTCCTCATCGTATTCGGCGTCTAGAGGCTCCAGTCCAGTAACACATGGGATGGGGGTTGGGAAGGGGCACGGATCCACCCAGCACCGTTCTGGGAATCCTGTGCCACCAATGCTGATCCCACTTTGTTTCCTCAGGGAGGAAGGACAGGAATGGATACAACCCGGTAGCTGGTGAGTTCCAGTGGTGGATCCAGCTCTGGATCCCCTCTGTGCAGATCCCAGGATGGATCCTGGGGTGTGATCCGTGCTGGAATCTCATGGATCTTTTCTTTCTGCAGGAAAAGACCCAGGAACCAATGTCTTGAGCACAGGTACAGAGCAGGATCAGGGTGGGATTCCAGAGGGAGATCGGGGCAGGATGGATGGGGCAGGATGGGGTGGGATGGATGGAGCAGGGTTGGGGCAGAATGGATGGAGTGGGATCAGGTGGAATGGATGGATGGATGGATGGATGGATGGATGGATGGATGGATGGATGGATGGATGGATGGATGGATGGATGGAGCAGGATTTCAGCAGGATTGGGATGGGATCAGGTGGGATTCTGGAGCAGCTCCTGCTCTTCATGGGCTCCAGCCAGGTCCATCCTGTGGAATGGGGACAGGGTGACACCGTGACCCTCTCTCAGGAATCACCGCCTGAGCAATCCACGGAGCTGGATCCAGCCCCTTCCTTCTACCCAGGAAAGCTGAGAGCTGCCGGCAGAGCTCATCCCGCTGCTCCCACCCACCCCACAGCTCTTACTAATGGATCCATTTCCCGTTTTCCAATGCTTTAAAGGCAAGGACCACAAATATTCATGATGCTTCACTTCCAATGTGAAATTATCCTGCTTTGGGCAATACATCCTGCTTGGGGCAATAAATCCAGGTTCCCTCCTCCAGTGTCTGGCAGTTCATCTCTGGGAGCCAGGAATGGGAATGGGGTCACCAGGAACTGGGATGGGGACACAAGGAACAGGGTGGGAACACTAGGAGCAGGATGGGGACATCAGGAGCTGGGATAGGGGCAGCAGGAGCAGGATGGGGACACCAGGAGCAGGATGGGGACATCAGGAGCTGGGGTAGGGGCAGCAGGAGCAGGATGGGGACACCAGGACTGGGATGGGGACATCAGGAGCAGGATGGGGACACCAGGAGCAGGATGGGGACTTGCCAGCCACACCCGGCTCCATCCCCTGGGATTAATTTCCCGCTCTGTGTCCCATCTCCGAAGTGTCCCCAGGAGGGTTTGGTTGTGTCAGGTTCCTGGAGGGGCAGTGGGATGGGGGGAGGGGTCAGGCCAGGCCTTGTTGTTCCCAGTGGTCCTTGAGTGTCCCAAAATCAGGGCTTGGGATCTCGGAGGGGTTCCCTGGCCATGAACACGGCACGACATGGCTGTGAGAATGACCATGAGTGATGCAACCCTGAGATGACCATGGGATGACCATGACTGTGACCATGATCATGACGCAACCACAACCCTGACCATGAGATGATTTGGACCAAGAGATGACCATGGGTTGGCCATGGCACAACCATGGCCTTGAGATGACCCTGACATGATCGTGGACATGAGATGACCATGAAGTGACAATGACATGATCATAAGATGACCATTACAGTGACATGACCCTGAGCATAAGATGATGGTGATCAGGAAATGACCATGACCTTGAGATGGCCATGACCATAAGATGATGGTGATGACCATAACTGTGGGAAATAAGAAAAGCCTTACAGAATAAGGACCTTTTCTACCTTTGCTCAATCCTGTTCACTTCCATTCACCACAAGGCATTCTGGGAAAGTTCAGCTGTGGGTCAGATGGCCAGAGAGTGGGTTTGGTGGTCATCTCGTGTGTGAGACAGGGATTGGCTGGGGAGATGCGTAGACACCACATGATCAGAGAGCTGATTGGGTAAAGGGACGTGTCAACAGCAACACTGCAGTGGCAGACAGCCAATGTGTGCTTATTTTGGTTAAGTTTGGGGCAAGTTTTGAGTATAAAAAGGCTCAGTTGGTTACAATAAACAATCTTCTTTGGAGCAAGCAAGGAGGTCCATGTGTTCTTGTTCCTCATTGCTATGCATGACTATGAGATGACCATGACCATGAGATGACCATGACAATGACTCTGATCCTGACATGACCATGATATGATGGTAGCCATGAGTTGACCATGAGATGGTCATGACTGTGACCATGACACACCCATGACCATGAGATGACCATGAGACGATCTTGAGATGACCATGACCATGTGAGGATCATGAATGTGACCATGCCCATGACATGATCATGACCATGAGAGGACTGTGACCATTGGATGACCATGACACAGCCATGAGCATGAGATCGTGACCATGAGAGGACCATGACCTTGAGGTGATCAGGAGATGACCATGAACATGAGATGATGGTGCCGAGAAAATAACCATGACATGACTATGAGCATGAGTCGACCATGAGATGACCATGACCATTTCATGACTGTGAGCATTTCATGACCATGACACAGCTGTGAGGTGATCAAGGTCATGAGGTGACCATGATTTAACCATGGTCATGGGGTCATAAAGACCATGAGATGAGCAAGAGATAACCATGGCCATAATAATGAGACAACCATGAGCATGAGATGGTTGTGACCAAGAGATGACCATGAAATGACAACAACACACCATGGCCATGTGTGATCATGATCATAAGGTGACTGTGACATGACCGTGAGATGACCATGACCATGACAACCACAGCCATGAGATGACCATGAAATGAGTGTGGCCATGAGTTGACCATGAGACAATCATGAGATGACCATGAGCATGAAGTGGCCGTGATGTAATCATGACCATGAGATGACCATGACCATGACCATGCAATGACCCTGACTGTGACTATGAGACAGCCATGATCATGAGCTGACCATTAGAATGAGATGACCATGAATGTGAGATTACTGTGAGCATGTGATGACTGTGACCAAGAGATGACCATGAGATGACCATGCTCTTGAGATCATTGTGCCCATGAGATGGCCACAAGCTGACCATGATGTGCTTGGGACCATGAGATGACCATAACAATGAGATGATAGAGAGGATGAGATGATGACTAGCAGGAAATGACCATTACCATGTGAGGGCCATGAGATTGTCCTGGTTTAGGGCAAATTTGGTAGAGAATCTCCAAACCCACACGGCTCCTCCCCCCAACCAGTTCGGTAAGAATTCCTCAGAGAGAAGAGGAAAGAACCTGTTTATTTAACAGGCACAGCACCCCCCAGCACACAGAATGAACAATACCCAATGACACCACTCTGAAAAAGATGACAAATTCAGAGAGTCTCTCTCGGGGGTGGTCGCTCTGTTATCAGTCCCTCTGGCGCTGGGACAGCTGCTGCAGCCACAAGGTGCAAACTCTCAGTGTTCCCAGGTCCCAATCTGGAGCAGGTTCAAGCTGGTTCCAAAAAGGAAAGGAGAAACAGTCCAGGAAGAAATTTGGACTGTTTAGCTAAACTAGCTAATGAGCAGAAGTAAAAGCAAGCAGAAGCAAAGAGCCAAAGAGCAAAGCAAAAGCAAAAAGCAAAAGCAGCGCTATGTACTGCCCTGTCTCTGTGTCTCGCCAGGCTGATAAGAAAACCCAAACAAAACTTTCACTCCTGGGAGCCAGTCTTAAAGGCACAGAACATAATACCCAGCATAAACAGAACAAATGAATGGGGATACAAGCAGCATAACGTCACCCTAGGACATTCCACCCCTTAGCCCCATATCATCAACATACCACCACACATCATGCATTTATTCATACAAAATTTCCATCTGTTCCCCCAAAATTTACAAGCAATACCCATCATGCCCTCATCACATCCCCACACCAGACCACTGAATCCAGGCCCCATACTACAGAGCTGCAGGATTCCCCACTTTCATTTTACTCACTCAAAACTCCATCTTTCCCTTGCTCAGACCTCCGACACACATTTCATTCTCCAACTTTTACTTGCTCAGACCTCTGACACTTAGACATTTCCTTCTGGCTCATGTCTGCATGGTTTAATGTACAGGCAATGGCAGTAACATCCAATGAACAGTGATATTTGCGTATCATTCTCACCCCACAATCAGATCTCCCTGAGGTACACATCGTGTTTTTCTATCTCTCTGCATTATCCACCATGTACAACCTGGTCCCTGAGCAAAGACAACCCCACAAATGGGTTTGTCTGTACTTGAGGCAGAATTGATCCACAATGCCTTCCCTAACAAACCTCTGACATGCACCACTGGGACTTTATCTCCATCTATTATATTCAGGGACTCAGACTGGGCAGGACCTGCTTGGTTGGTGGAACGTCGGATGTTAACTAACCAGGTGGCCTTTGCTAAATGCTGCTCCCAATTTTTGGAAGATCCCCCACCCAAAGCTTTCAACTGGGTTTTTAGTAGTCCATTGTACCTCTCCACTTTGCCTGCAGCTGGTGCATGGCAGGGGATATGGTACACCCAATGCCATGTTCTCTAGCCCAGGTGTTGATAAGGCTGTTCTTGAAATGAGTCCCATTGTCTGACTCAATCCTCTCAGGGGTACCATGCCTCCAAAGGACCTGCTTTTCAAGGCCCAGGATGGTGTTCCGGGCAGTAGCATGAGACACAGGGTAGGTTTCCAACCATCCAGAGGTGGCTTCCACCATGGTCAGCACGTAGCACTTGCCCTGGCGTGTCTGGGGCAGTGTGATGTAGTCAATCTGCCTGGCCTCCCCATACTTGTACTTGGACCACCGCCCACCATACCACAGGGGCTTCACTCGTTTGGCCTGCTTGATGGCAGCACATGTCTCACAGTCACGGATAACCTGTGAAATACTGTCCATGGTTAGATCCACCCCTCGGTCTCGTGCCCACTTATAGGTGGCATCTCTGCCCTGGTGGCCTGAGGCATCATAGGCCCATCGAGCTAGGAATAACTCTCCTTTATGTTGCCAATCTAAGTCTATCTTTGACACCTCTATCTTTGCAGCCTGGTCTACCTGCTCATTGTGTTGGTGCTCCTCATTGGCTCTGCTCTTGGGTACATGAGCATCTACATGGTGGACCTCCTTCACAGGCAGCTTCCCTACCCTGGTAGCAACGTCTTTCCACTCTTCAGCAGCTCAAACTGGTTTTCCTCTACGCTGCCAGTTAGCCTTTTTCCACCTCTCCAGCCATCCCCACACAGCATTGGCTACCATCCATGAGTGTAGAGGTAGAGCTTTGGCCATTCCTCTCTTTCTGCAATGTCCAGGGCCAGTTGAACAGCTTTGAGTTCTGCAAGTTGACTTGATCCACCTTCTCCTTCGGTAGCTTGTGCAACCTGTCGTGTGGGGCTCCATACAGCTGCTTTCCACTTCAGGTTCATCCCTATGATGCGACAGGAACCGTCAGTGAAAAGAGCGTAGCGTGTTTCCTCTGGTGGCAGTTGGTTGTATGGTGGAGCCTCTTCGGCCCGTGTCACTGGTTCTTGCTCCTCTTCATCCATGACACCAAAATTCTCACCTTTGGGCCAATTTGTAATTACCTCCAAAATCCCAGGGCGATTCAGTTTACCTATATGGGCGCGCTGAGTGATGAGAGCAATCCACTTGCTCCATGTGGCACTGGTGGCATGGTGAGTGGAAGGAACCTTGTCTTTGAACATCCACCCCAGTACTGGTAGTCGGGGTGCCAGGAGGAGTTGTGCTTCAGTGCCTATTACCTCTGAGGCAGCCTGGACTCCTTCATAGGTAGCCAAGATTTCTTTCTCTGTTGGAGTATAGTTGGCTTCAGATCCTCTATAGCTTCGGCTCCAAAATCCCAGTGGTCGGCCTCGAGTCTCCCCAGGCACCTTCTGCCAAAGGCTCCAGGACAAGCCATGGTTCCCGGCTGCAGAGTAGAGCACGTTCTTCACCTCTGGTCCTGTCCTGACTGGGCTGAGGGCTACTGCATGAGCAATCTCCTGCTTGATCTGTGCAAAGGCTTGTTGCTGCTCAGGGCCCCAGTGGAAAGTGTTCTTCTTACAGGTGACCAGGTAGAGAGGGCTCACAATCTGACTGTATTCGGGAATGTGCATCCTCCAAAAACCTATGGCGCCTAGGAAAGCTTGTGTTTCTTTCTTGCTGGATGGTGGAGACATTGCTGTGATCTTGTTGATGACATCGGTGGGAATCTGACGCCGTCCATCTTGCCACTTCACTCCCAGGAACTGGATCTCTTGAGCAGGTCCCTTGACTTTGCTCTTCTTGATGGCGAAGCCAGCTTTTAGGAGTATCTGGATGATTTTCTCCCCTTTCTCGAACACTTCTGCTGCTGTCTTTCCCCACACAATGATGTCATCAATATATTGCAGATGTTCTGGAGCCTCACCCTTTTCCAGTGCAGCCTGGATCAGTCCATGGCAGATGGTGGGGCTGTGCTTCCACCCCTGGGGCAGTCGGTTCCAGGTGTACTGCACGCCTCTCCAGGTGAAGGCAAACTGAGGCCTGCATTCTGCTGCCAGAGGAATGGAGAAAAATGCATTGGCAATGTCTATAGTGGCGTACCACCTTGCTGCCTTGGACTCAAGCTCATACTGGAGTTCCAGCATGTCTGGCACAGCAGCGCTCAGCGGTGGAGTCACTTCATTCAACGCACGATAGTCCACAGTCAATCTCCATTCTCCTTCAGATTTATGCACAGGCCAAATGGGGCTGTTGAAGGGTGAGTGGGTCTTGCTGACCACCCCTTGGCTCTCCAGCTCACGGATCACTGTGTGGATGGGGATCACAGTATCTCGATTCGTCCGGTACTGTCGGCGGTGCACTGTTGAGGTGGCAATTGGTACTCGTTGCTCTTCCACCTTCAGGAGACCTACTGCAGATGGGTTTTCTGACAGTCCAGGCAAGCCGTTCAACTGCTTGACACCCCCTGTCTCTACAGCAGCTATTCCAAATGCCCATCTGAGTCCCTTTGGGTCTTTGAAATATCCACTTCGGAGGAAGTCTATGCCTAAAATGCATGGGGCCTCTGGGCCAGTCACAATAGGGTGTTTCTTCCACTCCTTTCCAGTCAGGCTCACCTCAGCTTCCACCAAAGTAAGATCCTGTGATCCCCCTGTCACACCAGCAATAGAAACAGACTCTGTCCCCACATGTCTTGATGGGATTAATGTACATTGCGCACCAGTGTCAACCAAAGCTTTGTATTCTTGTGGTTCAGATGTGCCAGGCCAATGAATACACACAGTCCAGAAAACACAGTTTTCCCTAGTCTCTACATGGCTAGAGGCAGGGCCCCTCTAAGCCTGGTTATCCTTCGTTACCTGGGCATATGTCTTGGAGGTTCCTTCAAGGGGATCAAAAATATTGTCATTATCATCATATGTGACAGCTCGGTTACTGGCCACTGGAGCTGCTTCCCTTTTGGAACTTCCTCTCTGAGTCTTCAGTTCACGCACCCGTTGTGCCAGAGCAGCAATAGGTTTTCTATGCCATCTCCCCATGTTTTCTCCACAATCACGCAGGTAGAACCACAGCTCAGCTCGTGGGGTGTACCTTCTCTCACCATCTGGGTAACGTCTGCCTTGGGTACCAGAACCTTTGATCTGTACTGCCGAGATTTGGATAAGGTCTTCTTTAATCTGCTCCCTGAGCTTCTTATGATTCTCCTCGATCTTGTCTTCTAATTTTTGTAGACGTGTTTCCACGGCTGCAGTTCTGGCGTGTGTTGGGCCATGTACTGCATCTGCATATGCTCGGAGCTTCTTTGCCATATCCAGCACAGTCTCCTCACCATCATCCCGCTTCATTATTGCTAAAGCAGAAGCATAATCTCGTGGCCCAAGCCGTACAAGTTTTCTCCACATCACAGATGTGCATGGTACCAAGTCTGGATTTACAGTGTTTGCATCATCTGAGAAGACAAGCTCCGCCACTGCCATTTCCCTCAAGCGTTGAATCCCTTGTTCTATGGTTTTCCACGGGGTTTGCTGCATATAGAGATCGTCTGCACACAGGTATCTTTGTGCGACACCTCTCATGACCCGTGCCCAGAGGCTGTCAGGGTTAGCCCCCCTCATCGTTTCGTGGTCAATGACAGGATCTTGTGACAGGGATCCCAAATGCCTCGCCTCAGTGCCATCTAGAATTGTAGCCTCGCCTGCAGCATCCCAGAGACGGACTAACCAGCTAATTATGGATTCATCAAGTCGTCGGGTGTAATCCTTCCTTAGGCCACGAAGGTCCTTCAGGGAATAAGACTCAATATTGGCTCCTGATGCTGGGTCAGTTGCCTTAACTCTGGCTTTTATATCAGGTGGTGTTGAGGGTCCTTCCTCTGGATCATCATCATCTGTTACGGGCCGATTAGTCTTGCTTGTGTGCTTTTTCCCTGCAGCAACTGCCAGTGGCTTAGGCTCACTATCTGGTTTAGCTGCTGGCTTCGAGCCTGGGCTGTTGGCTGCAGCCTGACTGACTGTGGTAGCTGCTGCCTTATCTCCCTGCCCCCCTGCCTCTGTCTGCTGCCCTACAGTATCTAACAGAGTGCGATAAGCATAGGCCAGGGCCCAGCTTATTGCAATTAACCTTTTCTCCCTAGAATCGTCAGAGCACTTCTCTTTCAGGTAGATCCCCACCTCAGCTGGGTTCTGAATTTGTTCATGTGGAAAATCCCAGTCTACAGGAACAGAAAATTCCTTCAGGGTTTGGCCTGTATTTTCCCATTCTCCACAGCACTCAGGATTTTTCATGCCTGCATCTGCTTCTGGGTCAGGGGTCTCACCAACTCCTCTGGATATCTCAGCCCTCATTCTAGAGAAGCTGCAGACCATATAGAGGAAACTTACCAGATTAAATACCAGAAAGATGGTCTCTTTAGCACTCAGGGGAAACTGAACCTTCTCAGAAAGTGACATAACAGATCCATAGGAAAAGAAGGAAAGGAAAGGCTGGAAAGCCTTATTCCCGTCTCCTCCTCTAACAGACTGGGTGTAATTACTAATAAATTCCCAAAACACACTACTGGAATTGGGCTGAGGGGTAGGACGAAGAAACCATGAACCATAAATATCATAAACAGAGGCCAGCATCTTTGTAAATGCCTTATAAATCATTATCACCAAGGCCAGCACAACAGCTATTCCAATCTGTACCCCTCTACCGTAAAAATTACGTGTTAGGGACAATATCCCTAGTGACCAGAAAGATATTGTAACCTCAAAAAAGTCTAGAGCCCAGAGACACATGAAGGCTTCCACCCCAAGAGATATTACAAAATCAAGCAGCATGGCTACTATTGACTGGCACAACAGACACACAATCAACAGAGCTTTTTTCCACCTTCTCGAGCCGCGCGTTGAGCGCCAATAAATGTCCAGGTTTAGAGCAAATATGGGAGAGAATCCCCCCAAAGGAGCTCCGGTAGGAAAGCTGATTCAATCAGCCCCTCCCCCCCAACTGGTCCGGGAGAAAATATCTCCTTGGAGAAAGGTGGAAAAAACTGTTTATTAAACAATAAAATCTAAACAATATCAAACAATAAAATCCCTTGCCACTGCAAAAGAGATGACAAACTGAGAAAAGTCCCTCCCCGGCTTGTGGCTCAGCTCACTCAGTCTCTGATGAGTTCTGCCGGTGCTGGAATGTCGCAGGCCAGGCCTGGCCCGGTGGGCCACAGGTGTGAGCTGCTGGTGCTCCCCTTGATGTTCAGTCCAGAGCAGGTTTCAAGAGGTCCAAAGGAAAAAGAAAAATCCAGGGAACTTCTTTGCCTCGGCTAGCTAAACTAACTCAAAGCAAAGGAGAGCTCTGTCCCGCCGTCTGTCTGGCCGCAGACAACAGTCCAGGAGCAGGAATGTGGGGGAGTGAATGCAGTGCCTGGAAAAAAAAACCTGCCGCTTCTTCTCTCCCCCCCTTCACTCTCCGAGGCACTCTTAAATGTGCAAAACTCACCATTCAGAATGGGACGATTGGGGATAAAAGCATCATATAGTCAACCCAGGACAAACTGTAACAAACTTGTTGATGTTTAACAAATGAAAAGTTAACTATCTCTTACTGGGTTTTTTTTGTTTGTTTGTTTGTTTTTTTTTTTTGTACTAAACGTTTTAAAGGGTTCAAAAAAAAGGGTACAGAAAGGGTCAAAGCCACATTTCTCTTCCTGGGGGGGCTGGTAAAGCTCTGCCCCCCCAGCATCCCCCCCTTTTTCTCAGCTGCCTGAAATGCTTGACACAGTTGAGGCCCAGTCCTCAGGAATCCACACTGACACTGCTCAGCTCTGTGAGCTGGAGGAGCCCATCCAAAAGGAAAACCTCCTGGAGGCAACAGCAGCTGGAGATCAACAATACAAAGTGGATCAGGACTCTGGCTCTGGGCTGCTCACAATTGGTCCATGGAGACTCCTACAGCCATGAGGAGCAGCTCCCCGCTTGCCCTGGAGCCTCCAGGAGCCAGGGCTGGGCAAGCAGGGATGGGGAGGGACCAGCAGGTGCCAGCCAGGGCTCGGGTCAGCCCCCATGCCAGGGCAGCAGGGTTACATGGGGTAGTTGAGAACGACGTCCTGCTTGGCCAGTTCCAGCAACATGGGGTCATCAAAGAACTTGCTGATGCTCACGTCCTCACTGAGGCCCTTCCTACGCCTGGTCTTGATCATGAACTCCCTGGCCAGGTGTGGGGCTGGCTGCGGCTCCAGCGGCCGGATGACGATGCTCTTGTCCAAGGGGTCCCCAGGCACGATCTGCCAGTGGTGGAAGACAGAGAGAGAGAAGGCTTGTCCCTGTGTGTGGGTCCTCAAGTCTGTCTCAAAGCCAAAGGAATCAATGGCTGGGATGAAGGCTTTGATGGTGTAGAGGGGAGAGCCTGGGATCGGAGCGTCCTGGGTCACGTGGCCTCTGCGCCGGGCCAGCACGGTGTACACAGCAGACACACAGTCAGCAGGAGCCTGCACCTCCACAAAGCAGTAGGGCTCCATCAGACAAGGGGTGGCCATGAGGAAGGCAGAGTACACCACCCTGCGGGCTGTGGGGATGATCTGCCCTCCACCCCTGTGCAAGGGCTCCCGAGCAATCAGCGCATCCAGGATCTTGAACTTCACGTTGCGGATCAATTCATCACAGAGGGGCCCTTCCCTGGTCCCCCACTGGAAGCCCTGCACGATGCTGTCCTTCACTGAACCCAGCAGAGACTTGTCCACCTCTGAGGGCAGCGTGTCATCCACCAGGATGTTTGGGCCACTGGCATCCGGCCCAAAGGCCCAGATGGAACGGGCAGCCAGCAAATCCCAGTCATATTTGGTCTGGAAGAATTCACCCAGCTTCTTTCTGTTCCATGTTATCTGCACCACTTCGTTCTCTATGTCCTCTGCCAGTCCCTTCTCCAGGGGCTCAGCAATCATTGTGATCTTGTTCTTCTTGTTGGGTGTCTCAGCAAAGCACTTCAGGGAGGATGTTTCCACCACTGTCTCACAGAATGTCACCACTGGATCAGCCACCTTGATGTCAACCTCAGAGTACATCTTCCTCAGGTCGTGCATCACACAGTCCAGGTACAGCTCTCCTGTTCCCAGGATCACATGTTCCCCAGATTCTTCCACCCTGGTTGTAAGTGAGGGGTAGCTCTTGTTGACTTTGCGGAGACCGTCCAACATTTTGGGCAGCTCTGAGGGGTTCACTGGCTCCACAGCTATTTTGATAACAGATGTGCTGTTGAACTTCAAGGGACGGAAGATCTGAGCCTCCTCATTGCCCCGAGGCTCTGTCACAGTTGCTGTCTTCACTATGGGCTGGTCCACGCCCTCAATCAGCACCCAGTTGCCAGCAGGAACTCTGTTCACCTCAATGTGATACCTTGCAACTGAGATCCAGAGGCGTCCAACGGTGCAGATCTGGGAATCCTCCTCATCTTCCAGGGTGTAGTTCTCCCCAAGCACCTTCACAGGCTGCCCAGCACAGATGGTGCCACTGAGCACCCTGCCAAAGGCGTGGAACTGGACGCCATCATTAGTGCTGTACATTTTGGTTGTGTGACACATCAAGGGACCGTCAGGGTCACACTCGCTCATGGCCTCGCCCAGGTCGGAGTCGACACTGCCGGTGTAGGTGTGCTCAATTTTTGTCTTGGCCCCCACTTTTGGGGAGGGAATGTGCTGCACACACATGTCCACAAAACCTGTGAACTCCCCAAAGAACTTCTTGCAGATGAGCCGCAGGAGGGGTCGGATGTTCAGTTTCAACTCCTCTTTGGTCAGGTGGATGCCAAGTTCATCCAGAGTCCCGGGCAGGGTTGTGTCCACATCCCCCACCACCTGAGCCAAGATCTTGTACAGGGGCTCCAGAATGAACTCCACGAAGCTGCACTGGGAGCTGCTCGTCGGGGCCTTCTTGGTGAACTTGTGGGTCTTCGGGTTAAAGTAGATGTCGCCCCAAAGCCGCTTGGCAAACTCCTGGTAATTGATGCCTCCATATGTGTCTGCATAAATCTTTGCAAAAGACCCCAGTGTGAAGCAGATGCTGTACTGAGAGCTGGAGAAGCACACGTTCCCCAGAAGGGGAGACAGCACGAGGTTCTCATCGGTGGAATACATGCTGATCAGACCATTAACTTCGTCCACAATGTGTCTGAGTTTGTAGTAAGCATCTGTGGGGGGCAGTTTCAGCTCCAGGATGAGTCTGTCAATCTTGTTGATGCACACAGTCACCGCCAGCCTCTCCTGCACCGCGTGCTTGATCAGCCGCTCCGTGTTCAGCATCACCCCCTCGGCCGCGTCGATGAAGAGCACGACGCCGTCCGAGACGCGAAGGCCGGCTGTCACCTCGTCAGAGAAATTCACGTGACCTGGAGTGTCAATGATGTTGAAGAGGAAAGATTTTCCCTTGGTATCTGGCAGAACAATCGTCACTGGGGTGCTCTTGATCCCCACCCCCCTCTCCTGCTCTATGAACAATGTGTCAGTGTAGCCGAGATCCTGATGGTCGTGTTTCCGGATTTCGGGGTGTGTCTGCTCTATCAGGCAGTCAACAAAGCACGTCTTGCCGTGGTGCAGGTGCCCACACAGAGTCACGTTCCGGATCAGCTCTGAGTTGTCCATCAGATCTGCCAGGAAATCCATCTCGTAGACAGTGACTGGCAGTGTCTGCTCCATCAGAGAGAATTTCTTGGTTTGCACAGGTTTGATAATGGGCTTAGTGAGTGGCTGTGTGTCCTCCTCCTGCACGATGGTCTCCACCTCAGGCCCATAGACCTCCTCTGCTGTGGGGTAGTACTTCTTGTCCTCGTGCAGCACCACCTCCATCCCAGGGTGCTCCTCATCGTGCTCCCCCACTTCATCATCATCATCATCATCCTCCAGCTCGTCCAGGTCTTTGGCCTCCCGGCCCAGCTCGTCGTTGTCATCGTCTGAGTCCAACTCGGGCCCGATGTAGTTCCCAAACTCGTCGTACAGGTCGGTGTCCATGTCCACCACCATGACCTGTCGCTCCAGCAGCTGGGAAGGGGACACCTGGGGAGGGGACAGGGGAGGTGTCAGGGACCTGGTGGTATTTGTGGCTTCCTACAGTGGCCCCTGTGCCCTCCCGGGGTTCCCTTTGCTCCTCCCTGGAGGGTTCTGCTGTCCCCTCTGTCCCTTTGTCACCTCCTCGTCCCCTCTGTGACCCCCACTGCTCCCCCCGTTGTCTCCCTCCGTCCCCCACTGCCCTCTTTCACCACCCCCTGTTGTACCCCCCGTCCACCCCTCTGTCACCTCCCCCCTTCCTGCCACTCCCTCCTGTCCCCTCCCGCCACCCTCCATGTCCCCCCCATCCCCCACTGTTCCTTCTCCCCCAGTGTCCCCGCTCCACCCCGCCCCCGCTGTCCCCCCCCGTGTCCCCTCTCCCCTTTCCTGTCCCACCTCTTGGGGCTCCATCATCACTGGGGACACCTTGGGGACGCTCCGGTGGCAAACGAGTCCTGGGACAGGCGCCGGTGCAGGCACAGAACCGGCCCCGCTGGCGACGCGCGCGGAAATGGCGGAGCCGCCTCACGAGGAGCGCCTAAAGGGGCGGGGCGGGGCCAGGCGATGTGACGTCACCGCCCCCCCCACCAGGATCGTCCCAGCCCATGGAAGCTCCAGGATTTGGGTGCTTTGGCTCGATCCCAGGGGATTTAGGCTCCATCTCACCATTTCCAGGCGGATTCATTCCGCCGTTCCCGGCTGGATTTAGGAGGGAACGCGGAGCGCTCTGAGGAGCCCACAGAATTGCCCTCACTCAAACTGGCGCCCTGCTTCTCTCGCGAGACCTCTGGCGAGAAGCGCCAAACGCGGCGCGAGCCAATCAGAATCCGCGCCTGGCAGAAGTACTGGCAGAAGTTCTCACTGTGGCGGCGTCGGCGGCCGCTTCCGGCAGAATCGCGGTGCATTGTGGGAATTGTGGTCCCGGTGGGGCCCAGCTGCGGCGGAGGTGGGGGGGGGGCGGGGGGATTTGGGGGCGCCGAGGGAGCCCCGGGAGCCCCCCGGCAGCGCGGGATGGGCGACAGCGGTCAGCACCGGGAGCGGCGGTGAGGAGGGGGCTGGGAGGATTATGAGGCGATTGAGGAGGGCTGAGGAGATGTGAGGGGATTTGGGGGGTCCTGAGGGGGTTTGGAGGGGTTGTGAGGGGATTTGGCGGTCCTGAGGGGATTTGGGGGGATTTGAGGGGGACTGGGGTGTCATGAGGGAGAACTGGTGGTCCTGTGGGGATCTGGGAGGTCCCGAGGAGATTCGGGGGGTTGTGAGGGGATTTGGGGGATTGTGAGGGGGTTTAGGGGTCCTGAGGGGATGTGAGGGGTCATGAGAGGATTTGGGCAATCCTGAGGGGATTTGGGGGGTTTTGGAGAGTTCTGAGAGAGTTTGAGGGGTCCTGAGGGGGAACTGAGGATCGTGAGGGGATTGGGGGGGATCTGAGGGTGTTTGGGGGGTCCTGAGGGGATTTGGGGGGGGGGGGTGTTGTGAGGGGATTTGGGGGGAATTTTGCGGGGTCCTGAGGGGGAATGGGGTGGTTGTGAGGGGTCATGAGGGGATTTGGGAAATGCTGAGGGGATGTGGAGGGTCATTAAGGGGTTTGGAGAGGGGATCGTGAGGGGTTTTGGGGGGTCCTGAGGGGATCTGGGGGTCCTGAGGGGATGTGAGGGGTCATGAGGGGATTTGGGGAATCCTGGGGGGATTTGGGGGGTTTTGGAGGGTTCTGAAAGGAAATGAGGGGTCCTGAGTGGATATGGGGGATCCTGACTGGTTTTGCAGGGGGTCCTGAGGGGATCTGGGGGCTTGTGAGGGAGAACTGGGGGTCCTGACTGGGTTTTGGGCATTCTGAGGGAATTTGGGGGGTCCTGCAGGGATTTGGGGCTCCCTGACTGGATTTGGGGCAATTCTGGGGGGATTTGGGGTCATTTTGGGGTCCCTGCTGTTGCAGCTGGGTTCATCGTGCCCAGGGAGGGCACAGCTGCCGGCGCCGGGCAGGGGAACAAACGAGAAGGGTCCTGGTTCCAGAAAGCTCCAGAATCCATTCCTGACCCCCGGGCAGGAGGGGCAGGATGGGGATGAAGGACCAGGCAAAGGCAGGGCCGGGGGTTTTTATAGGGGATCCTGGGGGAGTTGGGGTTCGGGGTGGGGGAGGAGTTCTTAGCAACCCTCGGAGGGTGAGACCAAATTCCTGTCTCTTAGGAACAGGGGCCCTCCACAACTCCCCCGTTTTTAAACTGATCAGTGCATGCTGAATAACTTAAAATAAGGGGATTCTGGGGAATATGACTGAATAGTTTACAAAACCAAAATGAATATTATTCAGCTAAATTAACAAGGAATGGAAAAGCATTTGAGACTTAGTCACAAAGGATAAAGGAACAGAAATGATGATACTTGATTAATTGAATACATTTTTACCTAATGAGTTCACAGCTCAATCTCCTCTGGCTTTTGATCTCCTCACAGGAGGGGTGCAGTTCTTTGGTCTCCTCTTCATGAGGGGCACAGTCTTTAGTGTTTGGTCCTGGCTTTGGCACTGGTGTTATGGGTGTTGTTATTGTGAGAAATGAGTATTATAAGATTGGCTTTTTGCAAATATTAAAATGAATATTTTATGTGTTATGCTAGAAAGTTATGCTGTGTTAATCCTCTTAAGTAATGTGGTGAATATAGTTTTAGGCTGTAGCATAATATTAAAACACAAACTATGCGATGTAAGATACTTTCCTAACTAGCTCAAGAGAGGGATGAGATGGTCAAGAAATTCTTCTCACAGAGCTAACAGCAACAAGACACTAAAACCCCAAAGAGAAGAATTATTGCCTCCTTATTGTGAAGAACCAGGCTCCTTCCACCTCCTTCTTTCAGACTCCACGGAGCCAAACCATGATTTACAGATGAAGGGGGGTAAGGTGACAATCAACATAACAATTCCCAGTTTGAAAGGAATGTTTGCATCATGTATGAGATACAGGAATGTGCAGCAGGCTGTTGCTTTTAAGGGTTAACCCTTTGTTAGCTGACATGCTTTTTTGAAGAAAGCATCCAAACATCCGTAAGTCTTTGCTTTTTTTATTGTCCTAACTCTGATTGTCCAAATTCTTACTGCTCTACTTTTTTATTACTATTTTAATAACCATTTTATTGCTATCCAACATTTAAAATGTTAAAACAAGTGGTTGGTTTCCACAGGGCGGTGGCGAGGCCGCTGACTCCGGCACGGGGCGAGCAGCCCCGCCAGGCGGGCCCGGGGCAGGGCCAGCTGCAGCAGCACGGCAGGAACGGGAGAGGTGGGCAGGGGGGAAGGGGAGGTTTGGGCCCAGAGGAGATGGAACTGGGGGAAAAAGGGGAATCTCAAACAGCGTGGTCAGCGCTGGTTTTAGAAGGAGGGCCCAGGACGGCGCAGCCTGACACAATCCACTTGTACAGGTGGGGTTGTGATGGTTCATTAACTGATCCCAGAGTGCAGAACAACACAGAGGGGATTTCAGTATTCATCAAAACAAATGCACCTTTATTGAGTGCCCACAGCAAATGTGATAGAAGGATTAGGAAGGAGATAAAGGATAGAGAGAAAAAGAGGGGAGGGAATAGCTACCAAGGGAGAGATTAAATCCTCGTAGTCTGGCCAATAGATCTGTCTTGTCACGTCGGGGAAAATCTCAAAATCTTTGGTTAACTCAGGGGTCCTCTATAGTCCTCTGCTGAGGGGGGAACAGGTAAAGACAACAGAGGATAAGTGTATTGAAAACAGGTACAGACAGTCCATGTTCCACAACAGGACAAAGCAATCTCAGCAGTGAGCGGGGCCCATTGCTTCAGGATTGGTTTCTGAGGGAAACCAGTCTTGGTCCAGCGAACACACCTGCAGGCAGCACTGGGCAAACATCCCACTTCAGTCAGGCCAGTGCCCTGTGTTAGAATTTTAAGGGTCTCAGCCTCAGACCTTGGGCAGGGGCTTCAGTCTCTGTCTTTGATGGTGGTCGTGAGGCAGATGAGGGATCTTCCATGGGGGATCACCAGAGTCAGCTCAGAGAGTTCATTTGGCCAAGAGTGGGGAAATTCATGGGCTGTTGTGGGGTGGTGAAGCAGGTGTGAGACCCTGGGGGCACAGCAAGCACAGCTGCACACAATCACCTGGTGAGCATCCACCTGAACCAGGCCAGAACTCCAGCCAGGCTCCTCAGGGTCTGTCCTTGCCACGGTTGTGAGGCAAATGAGGGAAACTTCAGAGCATCTCTGCCACAGCCATCACCATTCCGGGTAGGGAACGGGGCATGGGGAAAGACAGGGGGTGAAGGGGACACAGGACAGGGAGAGGATGGCAGCGCTCCCAAACTCCCTCCAGTCACACCCAGCACCCCCAAACTCCCTCCCAGTCACACCCAGCACCCCCAAACTCCCTCCCAGTGCCCACCAGCATCCCCCAAACCCCCTCACAGCCCTTGCCCAGCCCCCAGCCCCTCTCCCAGTTCCAGCCCGGCTCTCTCCAGCTCCCTCCCAGTGGCTCCCAGCACAGCCCAGTGGCTCTGCCAGCGCCCCCAGGGGCTCCCCCGTACCCCAGTGCCGGCTCAGGGGCTGCTCCAGGCTGACGTGCTCCACCTGGCAGCTGTAGCTGAGCCCGCGCCGGGGCGGCGTTTCCAGCAGCACCAGCAGCTGGTAGGTCCAGTCCCCGTTGGGGACCACGTCGGTGGCCACCACGTGCTCCGAGAGCTCCTGCTGGCCCTGGAACCACCTCACCTGGATGGCAGCAGGGTAGAAATCCATCACGGAGCAGAGCAGGCGGCCGGGGCCGGGCTGGGAGCTCGAGGGGGGCACCAGCGAGATGGACACGCTGGGGGGACACTGGGAGAGCGAAAGAGAGAGTGGGGACACACTGGGATCAGCTGGGGGGCACTGGGAGAGAGAGGGGAGGGCTGGGGTGGACAGGGACTGGGAATGGACTGGGGGGAACTGGGAGGGACTCGGAATGGACTGGGATGAACTGGGAGGGACAGAGTAGAAATCCATCACGGAGCAGGGCTGGGAGGGACTGGGAATGGAGTGTGATGGACTAGGAATGGGCTGGAATGGACTGCGAGGGACTGGAATAGACTGGGATTAAGTGGAAGGGTCTGGGAATGGGCTGGGAGGGACTGGGAATGGACTGGGAGGGAGTTGGATGGCACTGAGAGATGTGGGAGGGGATGGGGGACACTGGGAAGGCCTGGGAGGGATTGGGGCATGGACTGTGAGGGGCTGAGAGGTAGTTGGAGGGACTGTGGTAGCACTGGAAGGGATTTTGATGGTACTGGGAGGAACTGGGAATGAAGCGCGCGGCACTGGGAGGCCGATGCCAGCGCGGGGCAATAGGCGCTGCCTGTCTGCCTGGCAACAGATGAGTCATCTCAGAGCCGCGCTCTGATTGGCTGAGATGCGTCGCTTTTACGCGTCGCTGCAACGGGCTCGCGGGTGGGCACTGGGATGGACAGGGGGTCACTGGGAGGGACAAGAGGCCCCGGAGATGGGCACAAGGAGGGCTGAAGGCTCTGGGGCGATTCCCAGAGAGGTTTTGAGGGGCTCCAGGGTCATTGGTCATTAGCAGGGCAGGGCCCGAGGGGACACGCTCTGCCCCGCGCTCACCTCGGCGCTCCACGGTGAACGGGGCAGCAATCCGGTAGTTGTGCCTGCAAACTGTGTTCACTTGAGCCCGTCCGTTCTCCATCCATTCCGGTAGGCTGTTCAAGTTCCTGGCACACCCTCCGTAGTGCCCCACGTCGCTGTCGAACATCGCGTACTGCAGCCGGTTATAGAGGAGCGTCTCCACGAACCTCACCTTCTCCGTGCCGTTAATGAAATGACATTTTGCCTTATACATGTGCTGGAACACCCCTGTGAGTGCAGCACACAGCTCAGGGATGTCTCCCCAGCGCGCCCCAGCAGCACCCCCAGAGCTCCGGGCCCACCCCGGATCCCCACTCCGCACCCCCTGTGCCCCACGGCCGCCATGGGACCCTCCTGCCCGCGCTGCCGCTTCCTCTTTGCCGCCCTTCCCCCATTTCCCCTTCCACATCCTCTCCCCTCCCACCTCCGGCCGCTCCCCAAATCACTTTTGGGCTCCCATTTCCCCATTTTCCCACAAATCCCCCAATCCCCAGACCCCTCCCGCTCAGTTTTGGGGTCCCACCCTCCCCTTTTCTCCCCTCCCCCACCCTCTCCCTCCCCTCCCCCCACCCCTCAGCCCCTCCCGCTCTCCCTTTGGGGGGTCCCCTCCTCCTCCCCCTCCATTCCGGGCTCCCCCCTTCGCCCCCTTCTCCCCCTTCTCCCCCCCTGGCCCAGCGCCTCCCGCCCCCCGCTCACCCGAGAGCTCCGCGCCCGCAGCCGGGGGGGCTCCCAGCGCCACCAGTGCCCCCAGCAGGGCCCCGGCTGCCGCCCCTCGCCCCATGGCCGGGGCCGGGCAGGAGCAGCAGCCCCAAAGCAGCCGCGCTGCGCTGGGAGCACCAGCCCGGAGCGGGGCGGGCTCGGCAGCGCCGCGCGCTCTCATTGGCTGCCGCCGCTTCTGGGCAGCGATCGGCCACGGGCTCTGCCCGGCAACCGATGAGGCAATACAACGCTCCGAGCTCTCATTGGCTGCGCCGCCTGCTGCCTGCGCTGCCGTTGGCTGAGGCCTTTCCGGGACGCTGCAGCCCCGGGCTGGGGGTTTTTTGGGGAGGGGGGACACTGGGGGGGCTGGGCGGGGCGGGGCGGGGATGGAGAGGGGCGGGCTGTGCTGGGCCAGCCAATTAGAGCCGCTAATTTTACCTTTAACCCCAATTTTTGGGTTACTGAGATCTTTGGGGATTTTATGTTCGGATCACTTTATCCCGCTCTCCTTCAGAACGCAATTGTATTAGCAGAGGGTCAATGGAATTATTAAATAATATTAAACTTCTAAAAATATGTAAAATACAATTGCAATAACATTCCATTAAATTATTAGAACGTATATAAATTTTTAAATTTTAAAAAGTTGTTTTTTATTATTATTTAGAGGTTATTAATAAGGGTTTGCCACCCCCTCCCGGCTCACTGCGGGATGTGGGCAGGGGGCGATGCTGACGGAGCCGGGTAAGGCTGCAGCTCCGGGGGGCGGTAGAAACCGCGGGTTTCTGGGGCTGCTGCTCTTCCTCCTGCTCCTAGTCCTCTTCCTCTTCTTTCTGGTTCTTACTTCTCCCTGCTCCGCCTTCTTCAACATCCCGACTCCGTCTCGACCCGCCTCAGACTCTTCTCCTCCTCCTCCTCCCGCTCCCCCCGGGCCCAGCCCCCACCCTTTGTCCCCCTCCCTTTTCCCAAATCCGTCCCATCGCCCCCCCAATCCCTCCCCATCGCCCCCCAATAAACGGCCCCGGGCCCAACTGGGAAGCTTTATTGGGAGCACTGGGAGCAGGCACTGGGCGGGGACAGAGCGCCAGCGGGGCCGGGGGGGACACGGGACCCCCCAAAATTAGCGGAGCGGGGACGGAGCGGGGGGTCCCGGCCGGGCCCGAGCCCACGGGGAGGGGCTGCGGCCGGCGGCGGCTCAGGAGCTCTGTGGGCAGAGAAAAGGGGGTGACACCGGGCTGGGGGCCCCGGCGGGAGCGCACACGCTCCGCCACGGGGGGGACGCCACCCCCGGCACCCGCCCTGACCTTCTTGCGCAGGGAGAAGCCGAGCCCCAGCGCCAGGAAGACGGAGCCCAAGACGAAGCCCCCGATGCCCGTCAGCATCTTGCTGCGGGCAGCGTCCGGCGGCATCTCTGGGGGGTCCGCAGGGCTCAGCACCCCCAAAACCTCTCACGGACACCCCCAGCCCCTCCCAGCGCCCTCCCTGTGGCCCCCAGCCCAGCCAGGACCCCCTGAAACCTCCCCCCCGATCCCTTTTTGTCCTGGCCAGGAGCCACCAAAGCCCCTCCCGTCCTTCTCAGCATCCCACAGCCCCCTCCTGATGGCGGCGAGGGAAGACAGGCAATCAATCAATATGATTGGTAAAGCAAGCTTTGGTTTATTTTGCATACACCAGGACTTTTATATTGTTTTCCAGTAATTATGCATACTTGTCGTTACTTTATTGGTTTAATTGCTCATACATGTCGTGAGTTTATTGGTTTAAAGCAAGAGATTACATTTACATATTCCTCCCACTTTGTGGTTATGCATACTTTATGGTTTCTATTCTCATAGAATTCTGGCATCCCTGCCAGAAGGTCTCAACCTCTTCTGGCATGTGCTGCCTGTCGACCTTGTCAGCAGGCAGGACACAGCATCTTCCTATCATGGCGTGCGGCCTGGTTATGCTGAGTGCGGCCCACTTGTGCTAAGCTGCTAAGTTAACATGTATGCTCAGTTAACATGGGGCCTGCTTGTACAACATTTCCACGGATCCATGGCCCTTTTCCTCCAGCCATTCTTCCACACTTTCCCTTCCACAGCGCACGCTTGGGCAAATTGCGCAGACCAAGCAGCCTTTTTCCCCTCTTGCCCATCGGCCTGAAGACACTCTGCACCAAGAGAAAGCTCCTGGACACCCGGCTATCCAACAGCAGCAATTTAATGTTCCTCTAGTGGGTGAAGGGCAAGGCAGTGCTGGCAGAGGAGAGGTGTTCCCCGCAGGCTCAGGCGGCCCCAGCAGACGCAGCCTCCCGGATCAGTTCTCCCCAGCGCCGCAGCAGGACACTCAGCCGCGGCCACACAGGAAAGGCCGCGACCTCCAGAGGCGGCGCAGTTGGTCTCGCATCTGCTGGAGTCGGGAGCAGGGAACGCTCTGTACAGCTAAAAGGATGTACAGAGCTTGAAGCGCCAGGCATGAGATGGCAGGGCTGCTGTCATCCGTCATGCCCTGAAGGGCTGCAGAGAGAGAAACAGAGGCACAGTCAGAGGCTGGACCTGCGGGGAGCCGGGGAGAGCCTCCAGCCTGGTCCGTGCCACGCAGCTCCTGGCACGGCCTGGAGGAAGCAGGAGCCAAGAAGGCCGAGCTGGCAGCTGCTGGCCAGGAATGTCCCGCAGGCCCCTGCAAGGTGTCTGCGCTGTGGCCACGCTGCCCTTGGGGCGCGCAGGGAGCGGCGGCGTCGGCGGGCGGGCCGGGGAACGCAGCTGCCAGCGGCAGCCCCGCCGAGAGCCCGCGGGCCTCACTCACCGCTGCAGATGATGCGGAACTGCGGCTGCTGCCCTGTCAGGGAGCGCCCGGCCATGCCTGGGGAACACAGAGCGTGTCCGGCCTCCAGAGCCACAGCTGCCGCCCACGGGCGCTGCCAGCCCTGAGGCCACACGCCCTGCGGGCCCGGCAGGGCTCAGCCCGGGCCCCTGGCGCTCACCCATGAACCTGACGGCCGCCTCTCGCAGGGGCTCCTGTGCGCTCCGCAGGTAGGGCAGGGCCAGGCGCAGCTGCTCGGCCGCTCGGCTCCTGTCCTCTGCCAGCTGCAGAGAGCGGCAGGGCACGGAGGGAAAGGGTTGATGCGGGCCCTGTCCCTGGGCCGGGCGCTCCCTGCGGCTGGCGCTGCTCCCCCTGCCCACAGAGCCCCGAGGCCCGGCCAGCAGCCGCAGGCGCCGGGCTCGGCACGGGGCAGAGGGCCCGGCGAGCCGCGGTGCCGCCCCGCAGCAGAGCCCGGCTGGCTCGGGGCTCCGGTGGCACCGGGCTCGGGGCCAGAGGAGCCTGGAGCAGAGCCCGCACGGCCCAGGCAAGGGAACGGCGTGTGGGGCACAGGCTGGTGCCCCTGCCTGCGGCACCGGGCAGGGGCCACAGCTGCCAGCCCCACAGACTGGGCGCCGTGGGCAGGCGGCTTCTCCAGGGACTGGGCTGGGCATTCCAGGCTGTCCTTACCAAGCACTCAGCAAATTTCCACATCTGATCCGTCTGCAGCAGCTGCTTGAGATCCTTCCTCTTCAGGAAGCTCACTGCAGAAAGCAGCGTTTCCCGAGAGGCCTGCAGAGCAGCAGAGAGCCAGAGATGGCGCCGCAGCCCAGGGCACAGGAGCCGCATCTCTGTGCCAGGGCCGGCAGGAGGCTGGAGCCCGTCAGGTGCCGGGGGCTGGGGAGACAGCTGAGCCCCCTGCCATGGGGACACCCAGGAGGCCTCACCTGTGCCACACGCCCGTTCTCATCGTGGCAGTGGAAGAAGAGCGGGAGCAGGCTCTGGCTCACAGGCTTCTTCAGGGCCTTTTCTCCCTTTGCCACTACCAGCGTGATCACGTCTTGGAAGAGGCGAATGGAGAGCAGCTGCACAAGGCTGTTGTCCTGTTGGAAAGGAAGCCAAAGCCCTCCACATCAGCTGCTCCAGGTCCCCCTGTGGCCAGGCCCAAGGCAGCACCCAAGTGCCCGTGGCTGGGGGCACAGAGCCTCACATTGTCAAAGAGGTGCCAGAGCGCCTCAGCCAGCTGCAGGGCGATGGGGCTGGCTATTGCCAGGTCTTTCTGCAGCAGCAGGAGGCTGAGCACAATGAGGCTCTTCTCCACGATGTCTTGATCCCTATCCCACAGGAGCTTCCCAAGGCTTTCAGTCAGGCTGTACATGCTTGGATCCTGTGTGCAAAACAAGGCTGGGCAACCCCACGCTGCTGCTGCTGCTGCTGCTGCTGCTGCAGGGCTCAGAGGCCGAAGGCCTGTCCCGAAGCACTCAGGCAGCTGAACAGCGACCCTGGAGAGCTGGGAGCAGCTGCCACAGCTGCCAGAGCCCAGCTAAGCCCAAGGGGCTGCTTGCCCCAGCCCCACGCTGCCAGCACAGCTTCAGCTGCTGCCTCCTTCTCACCATCGCGGTGAGCACCACGAGGCCTCGGAGCGCCACGCGACGCATCTCCCTGGACTCGCTCTGCAGGTGCCTTGTCAAGATCTCCAGGACTTTTTCACCACATTCGCTCAAGTCCAGGCAATCCAGGAGCTGAAAGGCACAGAGCAGGCACAGAGGAAGCACAGAGGTGCCCAGCTGGCAGGAGCTCAGAAGTGCACAGGGCCCAGCCATGGCAGCAGCCCAGGGCACGGGCAGCGTCCCAGGCAGCTGCGGCTGCGAGAGGGCAGAGGGCTGGGAGGCAGCTCAGCCAGGCAGCGCTGGCCATGGGGCTCACCTCCACCAGGAAGGCCAGGGCGGGCAGTTCCCAGTCTGAAATGCCTTGGCTGAGCAGGTCAAAGAGGCAGGATGCCATGCCGCAGCACCAGATGATGGAGACACGGCGCATCTCCCTGGCAGGGAGAAAAAGGCACCATTGTTCCTGGGCTGGGCGGGCAAACCTCTCCCAGGGCTGACTGGCAGAGCTCTGCTCTGCTCCTGAGCACCCCAGGGGTGCTTTGGGAGGCGGCTGTTCCTGGGCACCCTCCTCTGCCGGCCTTTTCCAGGCTGCTCATCCCTCCCTTGGTGACAAGGCCCTGCCGCCCATGACCACGGGGACTGCATGGGGGCGTTGTGGGCACAAAGAGAGGGGCGGTGGGGAGAAGGAGGTCTCACCTGGCCAGCAGACGCACTGCACAGTGGTGGATGTCGGCACAGAGCACCGTGTCCCAGGCACGCTTGCGTTCCATGGACAGCACCACGTGCTCATAGCGCATTTGGCAGAGCAGGGCCTTCAGGGTCTGCAGCGCAAAGCTGTGTGCAGAGCAAAGGCCAGGTCACGCTGGGAGCCCCGGCTCCTGCCCTGGGGGCATGCGAGGGATGGGGAGCCTGGGAGGACTGGCACAGAGCACCTGTTGGGGTTGGCGGAGAGGCCGTGTTGCTCCTGGCATCCCTGCCAGAAGGTCTCAACCTCTTCTGGCATGTGCTGCGTGCTGATGTATGCTTGGAAGAGCAGACACAGAAAGAGACTGGGGAAATACTCCAGCACCACAGGCGAGCGCCAGGCCAGATTGAAGACTCTCCACAGCGCTACAGTTGCCTGCAAGAAAGAAAACAGCCAGAGACAACGCTCAGTGCCGAGACATCCACGTGGCACGGCCTGAGCATGCGAGGGAGAGGCCAGGGGAGACACGGGGGGAGCAGCCGGCCTGGTGCCCCTGAACGCTGCCCCTAAGGCAGGATTCAGCCCAGTGCCTGAGGCAGGGAGATGCAGCTGGGGGGAGGACAGAGAGCTGGCTGCTGGAGAGGCGGCCTGGGGGCTGGCAAAGGCCGGCACCAGAAACTCACCGCCAGGGCAAAGACTCCTGCGTCGTCCCCATCGGAGGTGTACACGCTGTGCACTGGCCAGGCGCTCAGCACATCGAGGAGCAGCTGCAGCGCCGGCTCCGCAGTCCTGCTCGAGGACATGATGGTTCCCCACATGGTGGCGGCAGCTCTGTGGGGTCAGAGCTCTGTGTCAGGGTGGGCTCGGCCACAGCACCGTGGCCTGGGCAGCTGCAGGGCCCCGCGCTGGCCCTCAGCCCTGCCTCTGCCCACTGCCCCTGGCCGGCAGCGGCCAGCCAGCCCACGTGGGTACAGGCCCGGAGGGGCAGGGAGGGAGCCTGGCACCAGGCTCAGGAGCTGACATGGCAGCACTGGAAAACAGAGGAGCCAGAGGATCCTGGAACTGCCCACCTGTCTGGCAGCCAGCAGGGACAGGCTCTACAGGGTGACGGCCGGTGAAGCCCAAACCTTCAAGGCACGTGGGGCTGCCCTACCTGTCACACGATGGGGCCCAGCGCAGGAGGGTGATCAGCACGTCTGAGGGGTGTTCCTGGGTCAGCTCCAGAAGGGCCTTGTCCAGCCTGTGCCCAGCAGACTCATTGGCCGTGAGCCACTGGTGGATGTACCTCACCATGGCAGGCACCTGCAGAGGGCACGGGGAGACTCGGAGAGCTGCCAGAGCAGCAACTTTCCCTGAGAAGTGCTTCCCTTCCAAGCGCATTGGGCCGGGCCTCAAAGGCTGAGGGAGCCCAGCAGACCCAGCTTGAGGCACCACACCACTGCTGGGGCCATCAAGCCCTTGCCCCAGGCTGCTTACTTGCGTTGGATTGGAGACACCCTTCTCCACAAGCAGATCCAGCGTGGCAGCACCGGTCTCGGCATCGAGGAATGGAAGGTTCGCCAGGACGCCCGTGCCCGCACCGGCGGTCTCTTCCTGCCAAAGGCACGTGATGAATTCACAGAGGGTCGGCAGGAGAAGGGCAGCAAGAGAGGGAGAATCCATGGAGCGCTCCAAGCCTGGTGCTTGGCTGAGCAGTGCCAGCAGGCCCAGCCCAGGTGGGGATGGCCGCAGGTACCTGCGCCGTTCTGCCGAAGCGGCCACGGGCGGCTTCCTGTTCTTGTGTCCGGTCCTTGGCTGCATCTGGCAAAGAGCGAGCGCAGCCAGAGCTGAGGGGCTGCGGGAGAGGCCGGAGAACACAGCCCAGCCCTGCGCTGCCCAGGCAGGGAGAGCCTCGGGATGCCCCAGGGGATGGAGCGCGGCTGCCAGGTGCTCCAGCCCAGCTTCTGTCCTATCCATGGATATGTCCACAGGGATGGGATGGGATGGGATGGGATGGGATGGGATGGGATGGGATGGGATGGGATGGGATGGGATAGGATGGGATGGGATGGGATGGGATGGGATGCGGCCAAGCTGGCTACAGGCACCAGCCCTGCGGCCCAGCTCTGACACTCACGCTCCTGCAGCAGCTGGAGCTGCTCCCGTTCTTCAGGCTGCTGTGCTGAGGTAGCTCCAGCCTCTTCCTCCTCCAGCCAGGCCAGCTTGGGCACGCTGGGGGGTCTCTGCTCCATGTCACTCTTTGCAGGTAGGAGTGCTTGCTGAAGCAGAGAGGCCTCGGAAGAGCTGAAGATGAGCAAGGGCTGCAGTCGTGCCTTGAAGGCACCTGCAACAGAGGAGCCTCGGGAAGGCTACGGGACAGGAAGTCCTGCAGTCTGTCCTCGAGGGCAGCAGCAAGAGAGAAGTCTCAGAAAGGAAAGAGGACTGCAAGTCCCGCAGTCCGTGCTCGAGGGCACCGGCCACAGGGATGGCAGACGCTTGGGAAATGCTCCACGTCACCGAGTCCCGCAGCCTGGCCTCGAGGGTCACCTGCACTGGGAACGCCTCGGAAAAGCTCCGGGTCAGCAAGGAACGAGTTGGCTGTGTGGGGGCTCCTCACAGCACTGCTCTGTCCCGTCCTGTCCTGTCGCGTGCACCGAGCACTGTGGCGTGGCCGTGGCGCCGCCAGCACCTACGTCACAACGTGTCACAAAGGGTCACCCTTGTACACCCTGTCCCTTTCCATCCCATGGTGACCACGGTGCACTGTGTCACAGAGAGCCCCAGGACACAACTCCACGTGCCCTGGGGACACCCCCAGCCCAGCCAAACTGCCCCGGCTTGCAGGCAAGACCTTGCCCCAAGTGTTGGAGACACAGCCCAGCAGGAACTTTAGCAATGGCCCAAACAAGAAGCAGCTGCTCCTCTGCTCTGCCTGCTCAGGGCAGCAGAATGAGCCCCCACGGCTGCCAAGGCAGCGGAGCAGGAAGGGCACCGGGGCCTTCCACAGGCCCTGCCACGGCCTCTTTGGGACCAGTCCCACTGCTGGGTGGCCGGCACACTCGCAGGGGCGGGACACAGACACAGGACGTGCGGCCCAGAGCACCAATGCTGCTCTGTGCCCTGGGCAGTGCTGACAGCAGCAGCTGTGGAAGAGTCCCTGCCAAAGGACATTTGCTATCCCCAAGGCCTGCCAATGCTGCTGCCTGTCTCCTGCCACAGAGACCTGTGGCCCCGGGGGACATCTCTGCCAGAGGACAGCCAAAGCCAACGTGCCTTGGTGTCTGTGTGATCTTTTCTGCACGTGGCTGTTGGCAGGAGCACCAGGAGCAATTGGTGGCCGCACTTGGGATCCGTCAGAAGGCAGAAGCTGTTGTCCCTTCCTGGAAATATTTTTGCTTGGAAGTGATTATCTGCAGCACAAAACCACCATCCACTATTGACTTTCACAGGACAATGACATTCTTACAGAGATTCTGTCAAGTTGCCTTGTGTGCTTCTGGCTGTTTTTCTTGCTCTCTGGATAAAAGCATCAGCCCAGTGTCTGATGCCAATGCTCCAGGTGCTGCCCGTCTGGCTGTGGCCAGCAGCTCGTGTCCAAACACAAGCAGGTGCCTTCTGGGCAAGGGAATGGACTGGCACGAGCTGCCATTTTCCCTGGTGAACCTGGGAGGAACCTGAGCAAGTGCAGAAGATTGGGATGACCCTGGCATGAGAGAACCTGTGGTGTGTCTCTGATGATGCTGCCAGCACTGCAAAGGAACAGCCACAACAAGCACTGGAAGCAGACACATCCTTGCCACGGTGCCAGATTTCTTCTGCCCAACCAGCTCCTGGCACCCTCAGCACGGGTGGGCTGCCCCCAGACAGCTGCCCAATCTGGGGTGCAGCTGCAGGGTACGGCGGCTCTACAGCTCAGGGGGACTGCAGACTGTGCCCAGGGTAGGGACAAGGATCAGGGACAGGCCCTCTGTATGGTTTCAAGAGGAGTTTATTCCCAGAGGTTCAGGGACAGAAAGGGCAAACTCAAATGCATACATCAGATTATAAGGGGGAGGAGGTCCCGGGGAAAGATACAATCTTAGACCAATTTGGAGAATTGCATGTGGACCACAAGGCAGGGAATACAATATTTAAACCAATAGGGGACTGCAGCGGAAGAGAATAACTTAAACAAACCAATGGGGTTTCAAAGGATACAAAATGAATAGAGAAGTTTCTAGAAAAAGGGGCAGGCTTGGGGAGGGATTGACATTCAGTGGGAGGAGGAAGAGGGAACAGAGGGGCAGATCTGTGGAGAGATGGGCAGCCAGGGCAAACCAAATAACACAGGGGGGAAAGGAACAATCCATCAATAATAAAATATGCTGTAACAGTACAAAATAGGAAAGATTATAAAACTGACTGCTAGAAATGCATTACAATTAAAAAACACACTGCTACATCTCCCCTTTCTTTGTTTAAAAAAGAGAGAGAGTGTTTGAGGATGCAAATAAGTTTTCGGGGTTAACAGTAATTATAGAATTAACAATTTTGAAAAGATACAGGACAAAACCTTTTCCCTGCAAAAGAAAATTATTCAAAGGACTTTAGATTACTAAGATTAAACAAACAACTGACACAAATTAATTTGGAATACATAAAAGATTCAAGTCAACATTTACATGGGAACTAAGATAGTGGTAAAGAAACAAGATTCAACACACTAGCATAACTTTAACTGAAGTGGTCCCCACTGAACAGCCGTATCAATACAATTGAAATTGAACAGTTAAACTCAACAAATGTATCCAAAAATAACACTTAAAGGTATCAAAACGACTTACAATTAAAACCTAGTAGTTTTAAAGTACATAATTAAATACATTATTGATATGAAACTCATTTAAACCTAAAATAACCTAGACAACAAGGAAGAAATTTGAAAAAGGTTTCGAGCAACTCAGGTAACTTGAACAGTGACTTTTAGTTCCTCTTGTATGATGGCGATGATGACTGCTGAACTTGCTGAAAGAACTGACTACTAAGGAATCTGTTTCCCGAAATGTCTTCTTGCCAGCAGCTTTCACATGTTTGGTGATGATGAAAAATTGTCTGAGTCCCGGCAGGGAAGAGGACGAAGCCAGGACAGGGGAGCAGGTGCTGGGAAGGAGAAGCCCAAGGGAGGGGCCAAGCCACGTGGCCACCACCATCTTGTGCTCCTCGGGAACCATTTCAGGGAATGGGGGGACAAACTGCTTTGGAAGTTATTTTGGGAGTTATTAACAGGGAATGAGGGAGTGGGTCGAGGGATTAGGGAAGGGCCCCTGACAGTGTGGCCAGCACAGCCAGGGCAAGGGTACTGGGGAGATTGTGGGGAGCCAGGGAGACGGTAGCAACCCTGCGTCTACTGTGGATGGGTTGCTCCCCCCAACCCACCCAGTGTAGGGGAAAAGGATTTAGGATCGAGGGACAGGGAAAAAGGGGTCTGGGTATAACTAGGGAGACCAAAGTGGCTATTTCTCCACCCTCCCTCATGCTCAGCTCAACTAAATATATATATATAACCTTAACCCAAGCTTTCTGCAACTTAAACTCTACCTTAAATAAATAAACTAAAATCCCAAATGTGCCCCTACCCAAAAGGAAATCTACAGACGGGCAACACAAATCTAGAAGTAAACAAGGTGTTTCTTGGGGAAATGGAGAAGCTGCCACTTGATTAATTCTTCCAACCTCCCCTTAAAATCTTTTACTTTCCCCTCCTCCCCAAGGGTACCCACAAGTGGGAAAGGATCTCCCTTTGCTGTACTGACAGATCAGCACCCAGCCTGTCAGAAACAGCAACAATCCGCCCTCCCCTGCACTAAAACAAGAAACAAAAATAAAAAGGGTCCCGAGAGCTGACGGCGGCGGACTGCTCGCACCGTGCACAGTGCGTCCCCTCCCCTGGCATCAACAGCCGCCTTAAAGGAGCCACCCCAGCCGGGTCCACCCCAATGCCACCGGGGAAAACTCACCAAACCGTTGACTTCAGGAACAAAATTCTGCAGGAAAGGTCCCCTACCCAGGAAGCGATCCTCTAGGATGCGAGAGGGTTGCTGCTTCCCCCCGGGAGTACAACCAACCAAAAAGTGGAGAAATCTCCCAGAGGCACTGATGCACGAGGGCTTCAATCCCCCGACCTGGGTGGTCCAGCGCCGGTCCAGCCTCTTTGAGGGGTCTCAGACCGAGGCCCCTTGTTAATGCCACAGCTGACACAATCCACCACAGTTCCTGAAGCTGGAGTCTTTGCTGCCCCACGTTGGGTGCCAAATGCCATGGTGCCGGATTATTCCGACCAGCTCCCGGCACCAACAGCACAGGTGGGCTGCCCCCAGAAAGCGGCCCAATCCGGGGTGCAGCTGCAGGGTACGGCGGCTCTACGGCGCAGAGGGACTGCAGACTGTGCCCAGGGTAGGGACAAGGATCAAGGACAGGCCCTCTGTATGGTTTCAAGAGGAGTTTATTCCCAGAGGTTCAGGGACAGAAAGGGCAAACTTAACTGCGTACATCAGATTATAAGGGGGAGGAGGTCTCAGGGAAGGATACAAGCTTAGACCAATTTGGAGAAATTGGATGTGGACCACAAGGTGGGGAATACAATATTTAAACCAATAGGGGACTGCAGCGGAAGAGAATAACTTAAACAAACCAATGGGGTTTCAAAGGATACAAAATGAATAGAGAAGTTTCTAGAAAAAGGGGCAGGCTTGGGGACGGATTGACATTCAGTGGGAGGAGGAAGAGGGAACAGAGGGGCAGATCTTTGGAGAGATGGGCAGCCAGGGCAAAACCAAATAACACAGGGGGGAAAGGAACAATCCATCAATAATAAAATAGGCTGTAACAGTACAAAATAGGAAAGATTATAAAACTGACTGCTGGAAATGCATTACAATTAAAAAACACACTGCTACATCTCCCCTTTCTTTGTTTAAAAAAGAGAGAGAGTGTTTGAGGACGCAAATAAGTTTTCGGGGTTAACAGTAATTATAGAATTAACAATTTTGAAAAGATACAGGACAAAACCTTTTCCCTGCAAAAGAAAATTATTCAAAGGACTTTAGATTACTAAGATTAAACAAACAACTGACACAAATTAATTTGGAATACATAAAAGATTCAAGTCAACATTTACATGGGAACTAAGATAGTGGTAAAGAAACAAGATTCAACACACTAGCATAACTTTAACTGAAGTGGTCCCCACTGAACAGCCGTATCAATACAATTGAAATTGAACAGTTAAACTCAACTAATGTATCCAAAAATAACACTCAAAGGTATCAAAACGACTTACAATTAAAACCTAGTAGTTTTAAAGTACATAATTAAATACATTATTGATATGAAACTCATTTAAACCTAAAATAACCTAAACAACAAGGAAGAAATTTGAAAAAGGTTTCAAGCAACTCAGATAACTTGAACAGTCACTTTTAGTTCCTCTTGTATGATGGCGATGATGACTGCTGAACTTGCTGAAAGAACTGACTACTAAGGAGTCTGTTTCCCGAAATGTCTTCTTGCCAGCAGCTTTCACATGTTTGGTGATGATGAAAAATTGTCTGAGTCCCCGGCAGGGAAGAGGACGAAGCCAGGACAGGGGAGCAGGTTCTGGGAAGGAGAAGCCCAAGGGAGGGGCCAAGCCATGTGGCCACCACCATCTTGTGCTCCTCGGGAACCATTTCAGGGAATGGGGGGACAAACTGCTTTGGAAGTTATTTTGGGAGTTATTAACTGGGAATGAGGGAGTGGGTCGAGGGATTAGGGAAGGGCCCCTGACAGTGTGGCCAGCACTGCCAGGGCAAGGGTACTGGGGAGATTGTGGGGAGCCAGGGAGACGGTAGCAACCCTGCGTCTACTGTGGATGGGTTGCTCCCCCCAACCCACCCAGTGTAGGGGAAAAGGATTTAGGATCGAGGGACAGGGAAAAAGGGGTCTGGGTATAACTAGGGAGACCAAAGTGGCTATTTCTCCACCCTCCCTCATGCTCAGCTCAACTAAATATATATATATAACCTTAACCCAAGCTTTCTACAACTTAAACTCTACCTTAAATAAATAAACTAAAATCCCAAATGTGCCCCTACCCAAAAGGAAATCTACAGACGGGCAACACAAATCTAGAAGTAAACAAGGTGTTTCTTGGGGAAATGGAGAAGCTGCCACTTGATTAATTCTTCCAACCTCCCCTTAAAATCTTTTACTTTCCCCTCCTCCCCAAGGGTACCCACAAGTGGGAAAGGATCTCCCTTTGCTGTACTGACAGATCAGCACCCAGCCTGTCAGAAACAGCAACAATCCGCCCTCCCCTGCACTAAAACAAGAAACAAAAATAAAAAGGGTCCCGAGAGCTGACGGCGGCGGACTGCTCGCACCGTGCACAGTGCGTCCCCTCCCCTGGCATCAACAGCTGCCTTAAAGGAGCCACCCCAGCCGGGTCCACCCCAATGCCACCGGGGAAAACTCACCAAACCGTTGACTTCAGGAACAAAAACCTGCAGGAAAGGTCCCCCACGGAGGAAGGGATCCTCTAGGGTGCGAGAGGGTTGCCGCTTCCCCCCGGGAGTACAACCAACCAAAAAGTGGAGAAATCTCCCAGAGGCACTGATGCACGAGGGCTTCAATCCCCCAACCTGGGTGCTCAAGCGCCGGTCCAGCCTCTTTGAGGGGTCTCAGACCGAGGCCCCTTGTTAATGCCACAGCTGACACAATCCACCGCAGTTCCTGAAGCTGGAGTCTTTGCTGCCCCACGTTGGGTGCCAAACACCATGGTGCCGGATTATTCCGACCAGCTCCCGGCACCGACAGCACAGGTGGGCTGCCCCCAGAAAGCTGCCCAATCCGGGGTGCAGCTGCAGGGTACGGTGGCTCTATGGCTCAGGGGGACTGCAGACTGTGCCCAGGGTAGGGACAAGGATCGGGGACAGGCCCTCTGTATGGTTTCCAGAGGAGTTTATTCCCATTGGTTCAGGGACAGAACGGGCAAACTCAAGTGCGTACATCAGATTATAAGGGGGAGGAGGTCCCGGGGAAGGATACAATCTTCGACCAATTGGGAGAAATTGGGGGTGGACCACAAGGCAGGGAATACAATGTTTAAACAAATAGGGGACTGCAGGGGAGGAGAATAATTTAAACAAACCAGTGGGGTTTCAAAGGACACAAACTTGATAGGGAAGTTTCTAGAGAAGGAGGCAGGCTTGGGGAGGGATTGACATTCAATAGGAGGAGAAAGAGGGAACAGAGGGGCAGATCTTTGGAGAGATGGGCAGCCAGGGCAAACCAAATAACACAGGGGGAAAAGGAACAATTCATCAAGAATAAAATATGCTATAACGGTACAAAATAGGAAAGATTACAAAACTGACTGCTAGAAATGCATTATAAATTAAAAACACAACGCTACTCTGCATGTACTCTAAAAAGGCAAGTTAGGGGTTAAACCAACCTAAAGAATTCCTGGAACATGTAAACGAGTTCAAAGAAATGATTGAATATGTATAATCATTACGAATATGTATTTGAACAATACAATAGAAAAACGAGACCAGAAGAGTTGCTGTGGTTAACCGGTGTGCCTCTGGCCATCGCCAAGCACCCAGCGCTGGTACTGATTTGTCCCTTATTATTCCTTATTAAACTTTCAAAAATTCTAAAGAGTGAGGCTCATTTCTCACAAAACCCAAGGTGCTCACCCCTTGTTCTTCCCCCAAAGCCAGGATTTGTCAATCCTAAACTTTGGACGGAGCAGAAGGAGGCTGCGAGGAAAAGGAAGATGCACTGGTGTGGAGGCCCATGGAAGTCTCAATCTCCCACCCCTGGAGGACTGGTCCCCAAGAAGAAGAATAGATTTCAAGGTTATGGTGAGAAGCTTGCTTCTCCCATAGATCTTTGCAGCCACATGCTGATTTATGGAAAGTTATGTTACCCCATTGGCCCTTTGGCCTAATTACCCTAGTTCACCTCCTATTACCCATCTCTGGTTAGTCCCTAGAATGTTCTCCCTCTCTGTCCCTCCATTGGCCCTAATTTACTGCATTCCTCTGCCCCTGTTTCCCCATTAGCTGACCCGACCCTTAACCCCTCCTTTGCCCCATTTCCCCCCATATCCATTGGACCCTGACCCTCAGCTCCTCCCTCACTACCCCAGATAAAAACCCCCTGTGCCCTCAGCTTGCACCCTGTCTCTGTCCCTGGGCCCTGTTCAGCTCTGTCCCCTGTTCCTGTGCCAATAACCCCAGTTTGCTGCAGATCATCCCCAGACCCATCCTGCCGACTTTGTCAGCTTTATAAAGCAGCCGTGAGCTTCAGGCTCTGAGTGCCGGACGCTCCAAGGGCCTGGGCAGCGCCAGGACGCTCCAGACTGGGACAGCCAGGCAGGGCAGGAGGAATCACTGCCCCTTTCCCCTCTCTGCTGCTGCATCTCCCAGCCCAGCATCGCTGCAGGACAGCCTCACTACCAACGCCATCCTGCCAGGGATGGACTGGGGGGATCTCCTTCCCCTTCCCTCTGCCATGGAGGCAAATCCCATCTTCTCCTTGTCCACCCTCCTTTCTCTCCTCATTCTGTCCGACATCCATCCATGTTCCTTTCCCTTCTCCTTCCTTCCTTGTTCCTTCTTGTTCCTTCCTCTCCTCCTGCCTTTTCCTTTTCCCTTCTCCCTGTCTCTTCCTCTCCTTGTCCTTCCTCCCCCAGGCACTGAGCTGCGGACAGAGACCAGGGAGAACAAATCCCTGCCACAGAACCTCGTGGAAGAGGCCATTTGGAATGGCTCCATGGAGCAGGAATCCAATGGGGAGGAAAAGGCCCAGAGATCCCACACGAGGAGGGGCTGCAAACCCAGCCCGGGGAGCTGTGAGGAGGTAAAAGCCTCCCTGTGCTGGGAAGGGTGTGGGGAATGTGAGAAGAGCTTCAGGAAGAGCTCAGCCTATTCCTGGTGCCTCCAAAGACGGCAGTGCCAGATACAGAGATCCCCCTGTAGATCGAGGGGGAGGCAGAGATCCACCTGCAGCCCCTGGAGCAGCCACGTTGGAGCTCTGAGTTTTGGGAGTTTTCTGTCAGAAATCTCTCCCCTCCCCCACTCATCCACAGGGCTTTGGGGCGGTTTTCCGTTTTTGGGGGAAATCCAAGCGATGCCCTGATGCTCCTAATTAGGAGTAGGAGAAGTCAGGCTCCAGGGCTTCCCGCTGAGCCGGAGCCACCGGAGCCGCAGTGGCGGGAAAGCCGTGGCGGGAGCTGCGGAGAAGTTTGTTTGTGTTTTCAGCTCAATCCCCTCGGGCCCGGGCCCGTTCCAGGGCTGCTCCTCAGCTCCGGCTCTGCCCTCACGCAGCCCGGGGGGCCCTGAGAGCGCGGGGCGGGGCTGTGCCGCGTGCAGAGCCCGGCCCTGGCTGCGATTGGGCGCTGGTGCCGTCAGTCGTGGATGTGGCGCGCTGATTGGTGGGAGCGGGGCGGGGCAGGGCCCCGGGGGCGGGCTGAGGGCGGCCGTGGCTCGGCAGCGGCGGCATTGTCGGAGCGTGTGTGCGGGCCCGGGGGCGGCGGCAGCGGCCGGAGCGCGGTGAGGCGGCGGCGGAGCTCGGAGGCGGCCGGAGCGCAGGTGGGAGCCGCGCTGGGTTGTGCGGGGGCTCGGGGCTGGCTGCGGGCCTCGGGGGCGGCAAGGGGCTCCGGCGGGTTCGTTGTGCCGCGTCCGGCCCGTGTTGCCGCTGGGCTGAGGGCGCTGATGGAGCGGCTGCCCGCGGTCTCCTTGCGGCCGCTGCCTCGGCAGGAGCCGCTGCCGGAGCAGCGCTGGCTCGGCCCGGTTCCTGTGGCTGGGCCAGAGGGGGCTGCCCCGTGCCCGGGGCTGTGCGGGGAAATTCCCGTGGCCGGAGGTTTCTGTGCCCCGAGGAGACAGAGGAGTCCTGTAAAAGTGACTTTATTGCTGAGCAGAGGGAGAGGCCGTGGGGCATTTGCGGTCTGTGCCATTGTTGTAGTTCGCAGCCTCCTTTTTATCCTCATTTTCCTGGCCTCATCTCCCTCTGCCTTTGCCCCCTGGCTGAGGTACTTGGAAGGTTCAGACCTCCCGATCCGGCACCTGCATGTCCTCGTTAATGTGCACCCCCACTTTTATAGAACAGCCGATATTCACGGCTCTTGTTAAGTCTTTGTTCTTCTGGAAGTTCAGGAATTTAGCGTGACTTTGTCTGAGCAGCAGTCCATGGTAATTAGTAATATTTTTTGAAACTGCTGGTTTCTCCCTTCCTTATCTACGAGTCCCGGGTCCAATCTCCAGGCAGATTCACTCAGTGATTTTTTTTTTTTTACTTTTTCTTTTCCTTTTTTTTTTTCTTACTGAGTCTTCTTTGGTTTTGGGATTATTCTCAGTGCCCCCATTCCCCGTCCTTTTTTAGCCGTTTCTGGATCAGGAGGCCGTGGGGCATTTCCCAGCATGTCTTTAGAACGTAGCCTTGGTTTTTATCCTGATTTCCTGTCCACTTCTCCCTCTCCCTTTCCCCGCTGGCTGGGGTCCTCGGAAGGTACAAGACTGCTCGATCTACCTACTGTATGTGCTCTTTACTATGCACCCCCTTTTAGTATAACACCCTAAATTCATAACTGCATTAAGTCTTTGTTCTTCCCCTTAAAGTTCAGGAATTTAGCCGGACCTCGGCTGAGCAGCAGTCCGTGTCAATTAGGAACTCTTTTAAAACTCTTCAAGTCCCTCGCCCTATCTCCAAGGAAATTCACACCATCTGTTTGTATAAAGACACATTCATTTTATTCCTTGCAATCCCTCTTCCTATTGTTTTTTTTAATCCTTGTCTTTACAAATATTAATTGCCATCGACTCAATCTATTTTCCTGAGTCCTCTTTGGTTTTGGGATTATTCTCAATGCCCCCATTCCCTGTCCTTCTGTAGCCATTTCTGGATCAAGAGGCCTGGCTGCCACCTGCATCCCCTCCCTCAGCTGCTGAATGAGCTGCAGTCTCAAGGTGTGGAGCATGGTAAAAAGATGAGAGTTGCTGTAGCACATCAGAGGAGAAACAGCATTCGTTTAACCCGTGGTCTGCCCGGGAGCCACAAAACCGTGTCCCATTCCTGTCCTTTTCACCTGCCTTTTAATGTATTGGACCAATATATGAGCTGGTTTTGTTTCCGTTTTTTTTGGGTTTTTTTTTTTTGGGGGGGGGGGGGTTTACCACTTTTCCTTTGTAATCTATTTGTCAACAGCAGTTTGAGTCGTTTAATTTTCCACAAACTCCTCTTTTTTCTGCTAACAGATGATCTGATCCCATCCCATGGTGAAGTGTTGTGTTCCTCATTTCAGTGGATTGCTCAGCAGGAAGGTCAGGAGCTGGAGCTGTCTGGTTGGTTATTCCGAGGACAGCTTGTAATCTAATGATGCCATTGAAATGAGAAATGGGTTCTGTGGCTCCTGATATGAATTGGTTCGGGTTCCCAGGGGCTGGTCCATGGTGTTGTAGGATTTGTTCTGCTGGCCGTTCATCTTTTCCCCATTTTGGGCTGCTCTCTGCAGCCAGGGCTGCATCAATTGTCTGCTTTTCTCTAATTAAATCATCAAATAGTTGGATTCCCAACTGATTTCCCTGAATGTTTGGTAGCAAAAAGTCCCCAGTGCTCTAATACACCCTATATAACATAGACAGTGACAGCACATGTTGGAGTGGGCAGAGGGATGATTCCCCCCCATTTGTTTATAGTGAAGCTTTCCCAACATTCTGCATTTGCTGTTTCCCTTTGCAGCTTCACCCGTTTCTGTTGCAGGGTCAGATCTCCTCACCCTGGGCTCTGCCTTGAGCTGTGGGAATTCCATCAGTGCAAGCAGGCAGAGCTTGGGGTGAGGGGCAGAGGAAATCAGCCCAATTCCTGCCCCAGGCAAGAGACCCAGGTACCTTGTCCAGGCTTTGCCCAGCAGTGTTCATTTGCATTTCTAAAGCTCCTCTGCAGGCTGCCTGGAATGAAGCTTCTCTTCCAGGGCAGCCATCTGATGAGTCTCTTGTGGCCCCCCCCAGAATCTGCTTTTTTAAAAAAAAGTATGAACTATTTAGGAGTTAAATGTATTACGGTTAAAGCTCTTCAATTTTGCAAAATGCAACATGAAGGCGAACATGGAAAAACCCAGACCAAAAATTGATTCTCACACTTCTCTCCCAAACCTACCTGACAATATAAAGTGGGAATATTATGAAAAATTTTTCTCGTGTTGTAATTTTTTCACTGAAACTGCAGGGAAAACAAAAACTCTCCAAGAATCTCTTTAGTGTTAGAGAGTCAAGGCATGACTTGGTTCTGGCCTGGATGTGCAACAGAAATAATTTCTTTCACACATAGCCCGGCTGTGCAGAGAAAATCATTCCATGCCATGTGAGTTTTACTGGATTTTTCCTAAACTTTATGTAGTCTGAACCAATCTAAATCCACTGCTTTAATGTTCATTGCTTCCAAGTTTTGTATGTTTTTAGTATTTGGTTTCCTGTTGGATCTGGATTTCTTTGCCTCTGATGTGAATTCGGTCCACACTCCTGGATTTCCTTCTGAGCCTTTTCCAGACCAGGTGTCTCCAGTTCTGCTGGGGGCAGTGTCTGGGGTAGCTGTTGGTTGCTGTTTGCTGCTGGGCCTTGATGTTTTGTTGCTGGTCGTTATCTCTGCGGGTGTCTTTTGGGCTATTCCCAGTCTGTTGAGAGGTTGAACTCATCTCCATTGAGTGGTGTAACATCCCTTTAATAAAACCCTTAAAATTCCTTTCCCCAAGGCAAAGAAAACCAAGCCTGAGCAGAGAAATAAGATTTAAAAGAAGCAAAATGGGTACATTTTGCAGCAGTGCAGTCACAGGCAGGCCAGAGTGTGGGTGTCAGTGAGCCCCAGAGTGGAATTGTGCCCTGGTGTTGCCCAGCAGCTGTGGCAGTGCAGGCCCAGGCAGCGCTGGAGCTGCAGCAGTGGCAGCAAGGCTTGGCCCCAGTGGCTGGAGCTGGCAGAGGAGGGTGGCCAGGATTGCAGAGGATTCCAGCAGAGGATGTGTGGGCAGGTGCAGGGGCTTGGCCCGCTGTGGAGCCCTGGCTGCTGCTGCGTTGCCTTCAGGGCAGGCTCAGGGGCGGCCTCCCATCCTCCTGCTGGGGGCGGGAAGTGCAAATCTCCGGGGCTGCAGAGCCCTTGAGGCCAGGCTGAGGGGTCCCCCCGTGCTGAGCTGTGCTGGCGGCTGTTTCTGGCCTCAGGGCCACTTGGCATGGGCCACTTGGCCACCAGTGGTGCTGCTTTGCACTCCTTGGGCAGGAGCCGATGTCCTGGCTGGGTGTTGGCAGCAGCAAAGTCCCAGGGCAGGCTCTGTGCCAGCCCAGCTTCCTGTGGGAGAGATTTCACAGGAGACAGGATTCTGGCCACAGCCTGCCTGAAATGTACATCCCTTATCTCCACCCTGCACTAGGTGGAGAATTGCCCAGGTAAGGAATTCCAGACATGAATTCCAAGGGAGATAATTGAATATCTGCCTTGGGTCTGGCTCTTTTTCTTGCCAAAGCCAATGGCAGAAGCTGTACCCATGGCATCTTGGTTTCTGTCTCTGGCTTCCAAAGGTGTTTCTTAATTTCCCCATTGTGAAAAACGCCAATCACTTGTTTTTAAAATATTTTAGAAGTTTAATAGTAAGAAAAATTGTTAGGATAATATGAGACAATGAAAACAAAGCGTTATGGATGTTCGGGTACCTTTTTCTGGGCAGCACGAGCCTGAAAAATTAACAAAGGATTAACCCTTAAAAGCAATAGCCTGTTGCATATTCATACACTTCATACATGATGCATAAATTCCATCAAATACAGGATTCTGTCTGGTCATTGTCAACTTCTTCCTCCAAATCCTAACAGTGCCTTCGAGGCAGAAAGACGTTCGTTTCTTCTGATAAGAAGGCAATAAATTCTTTTCCTCTGAAAGATTTAGGTGTCCTGTGGCTGCTATCTTGCTGCAAGTCCTTTCTTTTAAATAAAGCATCTTACATAGCACAGTTTCTATTTTAACAATTTTTATAGCCTGAAAGTGTATTTAACACAGTTCTTAAGAGAATTAATACAGCATTACTTTCTAACACAAGACATATAATATTCATTTTAATATTTGCGCAAAGCCAATCATAAAATACATGCATTTTTCACACCCATTCATTCTTTCTACCCAACCTGAGCTCTGGGGTTGCCAGGGGTTATGGAGGTCCCATTGTATTCCTGAGGCTGCCATAACCCCCTGAAGGGTCTTTCCTGTAAATTGAGTTCCCCATCTGAATCTATTGCTTCCACAATCTATTGTCTTTTGTTAAAAGAAATTACTATTTAAGGAAAGATTTAGTATTTAAGGAAGGTTACTATTTGAGGAAGGCGAAGGGGAGACGTGGACATCTTAGGGGTGATGATCAATTGGTCTCCAATTTATTGATCTAGGTTGCATACTTTTATAATAGTGTTAATAAGTTCATGATTATTTTGTAAACTAAGCACTCTATTTGTCAAGTTAAATATTAACTTTTTTTTTATTCTTTTAGTCTTGCATTCTATTTTTCATGTCTCTGACTTTTTGCTATTGTACTCAGCGATGTTCAAGGACAGAGTGTTTTTGCAGGTGCAAAAACTCAGATCAGAAGGCTAAACACAGTATTTTTCCAGCTTCCAATAACTAACATTCCCACAGTCTTTGAATTATTTGTTTGAGAAATAGGTTAAGTGATCCAGTGGTTGCTGAAGCAGTGAGAATTGCTTTTGCCCCCTGTTAGGTGCCATGGTGTCAGCAGAAGATGTTGAAGCCTTCCTGCTCAGGGCATTTCAGTGCCAGGCTCTCACAAGCAGCCACAGCTCCGCGGGTTGAGCTGAGCATGGGGCGGTGACCTGCGCTTTGTCTGATTCCCCTTCCTGCCCTGCCCTGGAACAGGGTGTTGCTTTTAGACACCACTTGTCCTGGTTGCTTCAGAGTGCTTTGGAGAGACTCCATATCTAATTTTCCCTCTTTCCCTGGGGCTGCCCACACTTCTGGGTTCACTTCAGCACAGGCCTTGCGAGACATTTGACACAGAGGTACAACAGAACTGGCCTCTGTATCGCCTTTTATAATATTAATTTGCCTTCGCAATTTAGCAATCAAATCCCTTCCCAGTAAATCATGATAACAATTAGGAGCAAGTAAAAATTCTTGCATTTTAAATCCATCTCCCAGATCTACTAATAGTGGTAGAATAAAAGCATACATCTTTCCCACTTATCCCCTCAGTAATCAAACATATTTTTTGGCATTTTTCCCCCTTTAGGTCTAAGATTCAGAGGGGATTGAGAGGCCCCTGTGTCCGTCAGAAAATGCCCCCTCTCAATGCAGACCCACCTGAATGTTCTCCAGGGCTCCAGTGTGGAGGGTCCCTGGTGTGATGGGAGCTGTGACAGCCCTGCCCATCCATGTCCATCCAGGGGTGGAGTTGCTGGTGCTGAGGGTGCTGCTGTGTGTGCTTGCAGTGTCCTTGTGCCCTGCAGCTGGAGCCCTGATTCCTTGCCAGGGGCTGTTTGGGTGGGCTCTCCCCTGCCGAGGAGGGCAATGCCTGTGCCAGGTGCTTGTGGCCGAGCCCGTGCCCTGGGTGCTGGGGCCCCCTTGGGCCCTGGGGTTGATCCCTCAGGGGCTGTAGGAGCTCTGCCCTGGCCTTTGCCTTCAGCTTGGCCTTTTGCTGCTCCCTTCTTGCATTCACCTGCTGTGCCTTTGTGCCCAAGTGCTGCAGGGCCTTCTTCTGCCCCTCCTGCAGCCCCGCTCAGTGCCTGTGGGTGCTTGTCTTGCTTTACAAGAGAGGTGTCTGCTGGGGAAGGCAGAAAAAGCCTCTCTTGGAATGGAGAATGCAAACCCCCTCCCTCTTAATTTTTAGAATAGTGGAATCAAGGGGCTCTCAGGCAAAGATATGGGAATAGGAATACCAATTCTTTCCTAGTGTGCATAATAAAGCAAAGAAACAACAGCAGCTCCGGCACTGAGAGCAACCAGAGCCCGGAGCCAGTCCCGGCCTTTGGGCTGCGGCGCTTTCCCCTTGGGTGCAGTTCCGGGCACGGCCGGCAGGGGCGCTGGTGGCTGCCGCGGGGCAGGGCAGCGCATCCCTCCCATGGGAACCTCTCTGAACGGAAATAGACCAATCCCTTCATCTGACTCTGTCACTTTTTTACCTTCTATAGCCTTTCTGCCGTGTTTTGAGAAAGAATTTGGAGAGGGCTGCCTTTTAACTGAGCTCCTAGTGTTTCGATAAGGTGCTTCCTGTAGAGAGAGAGAGTTTCCCTGATCAGCCGGAGCTGTGGTTCCCAAGGGGACGTAACTCAGAGCAGGACGGGGTGGTCAGGGGAGGATATCCCGCCGAGGCTGGGTCGGAGCGTGGGCAGGGTCTGCTGCTGGAATCGCCAGAGGGGGATCTTCCCGTGGAGCCCGAGCCGGAGCGTGGGTAGCCCCCAGATGGCTCCTGGTGGCTGATCCGGCAGCTCCCGGCAGAGCAAAGGCAGGTGGGAGAGCCCGGCAGCAGCGGCGGTGCCCAGCGCAGCTGGCACGGGCAGGGCAGCCGGGGATGGGATGGCCGGGACCCCCCCTCGGTGCGGTCGGCGCGGTGAGCTCGGAGCACGCGGCAGGACAGAGCAAGCCCCATCTTCCCCAGCATGGCCGGCAGAGCGGCCGCGGGCCAGGCCGTGGGACCAGGGCACACAAATTCAGCGACAGCGCCGGGGCAGGTGGAGCTGCCCTGGGCAGTGAGCCCGCAGCTGGGATGGAAACCGGGGCAGGCGGAGCTGAGGCGGGCAGCGAGCCGGGACCCGGGACAGGCGCCTCGGCCGCCAACGGAGGGGGCAAGACCTGCAGAGGATCCCACTCTCTTTCTGATTTTCCCTCTTGTTCCCCTCCCTTTCATTTCCTCTTTTTCATTTCTTGTTTTGTCTCAGGTGTTTCTGATATATAAAGATTTTTATTCTCCTAAAATCTCCTGTCTAATATATGGCATATTCTCTTTCTTCTAGATTAAATTGGGTTTTTTACAAATAAATCCAGAACCTAACAAATCTAAACTTCTGCTTTGATACTTTGAAATGGTTAACGAGCAAACTCATGACCTCCTAATGTTGTTTTTCTCATCACCTTTTTATTTATTCTTTGGCAAATTAAGCATCTTTCAGTTACTTGCTTTGCTACTCCAAAAATCCCAGTGTACCCATAGTTCCTTAAAAAATGATCACACAAAGTTTGAGTACCCCAGTGGGTTTTGTGATGCATGTCTTCTAATATTTTCCTAGAAGCACATTTTATTAAGTAATTGTCTTCCCTCAAGAAGTTTCCATTTCCCTGATTTATCTTGTTCACTTCCTGTCTTGTTTAATTCTTTTTTCCCAGTTTCGCTAGACTTTGGAATTTCCAGTTTTTCCTTGTTTGGAGTTCATATTAACATAACTCTTTCAGCTCCATTTTCTGCTGCATCCTTAGCTTAGTGATCTTCCAAATTCTTTCCTCTTCTTTATGGGGTCTTTCCCTTTTGGGGTTCCTTAATATGTACTATAGTTGTCTCTTTTAGGTAATTGTAATGCCTCTAAAACCTCTAGAATAAGTTCCTCATGTACTAATCCTTTTCTTCTTGAATTAAGTTATCTTTTTCGTTTCCAAATTTTTAAAGGCATGTACTACTCTAAAAGCATACCTTGAATCAGTATATATAGTTCCTTTATTCTGTGTGAAATATTCTAGTGCTCTTTTTAAAGTATATAATTCACAAATTTGTGCTTACTAGTTTAAGGTTAATTTCCCTTTTTCCATAGTTTGCATGTTTTTCCCATCAACTACTGCATACCCTGTATTTTCTCCTTTTTCAAGGAGTTGTATCTCTGTTAGCTAACATAACTCCCAAAGGACTATTTTTTTCTTTTTTTTTTCCTCCTGTATCCAACTTACTGGTTTTCTGTCTCATTTTTCAAGATCTTATCTATTCATCTTCTGCCTCTGTTTTTCACTTTCACTAACAACCTAACTACCGCTTTTCTTTCAACTACACACATAAAAATAAAAACCTTTTTTCTCACACTACTTTCAGTACAATACACCTCCCTCCAAGGAGATATGGTAAGGCTTAAAATGCACAATCCACATTACCTGTACTTTCATTCGTCTACATTCACTCACTTTTATTTCTCATTCACTTCCAGGCATTCTTTCACACCCTCAGGACACAAAGTGGATCCCTGTTGACAGAGAATCGTGGGTCCCTGTGGCCCCCCTGGCCTTGGGGTTGGCCTCTGGGTCTCAGTATCTCGGGGCCTCCTGGGAGGGCCCTGACTCTGCTGCCTCTGGTGCCCGTTCCCCTGTGAGGCTGATTTGTGTCACTCACACTCTTCAGCCACGGCCCCCTCACACGCCCGGGGGACAATGGCCCCTTTGCAGGTCACCTGTACCTTATGCCACAGCCCCCACCCACCCAAGGGACAATGGCCTGTTTGCAGTCACACACTCCTCTTTCCACAGCCCCCCCTTCCCACCCGCCCGGGAAGCTGAGGCTGATTTTGTGTGTGACTCACTCTCACACACAACAAGACGACAATAAGGTGCCTTTTACTTTCACATCACCTATTACAATTTTAGGTGTTTCTGGCCAGTTCTGGTGCTCTTGGATATCCCTCAACCCAGCTGTGTTGTCCAATCCCAGATGCTCTTGAGCATATCCTCAATCCGGCAGAATTTTGCTCAACCCTGAATGCTCTTGGAATGTTAATCCCTCAACCCAGCAGGTTTTAATTCTGGATGCTCTTGGGCACTCTTATCCCTCAACCCAGCAGAATTTTTAGGAGCCCATTTTGTCCCATTTCCTAGTGGATTGGGCTCGGAAACTCCTCTGCTCCTTTCCTCCGAGGGGTCCAACCCCTCCCTGAGACCCAGTCCCAGTTACCCCGGGGGATTCTCTCACTCCTCTGATCACTCGCTGCGTCTCTTTACTGGCCGCTTCCCTCGAGGAAAGTCGGAAACGCAGCACGGGAGACTCCAGCACTCACTTGGCAGGTCTGGGACAACCAGCCCTCCTCTCTTTCACAGCCCAGAGCAGAGAATGAGGGGAGAAGGGAGCCCGGGAGCCCAAACAGCCCCAGCATCCCAAAATGCGGAGAGCGAAGCTGGGGGAGCTTTTGGGATTGCTGGCACTGCCAGCAGCCTGGGCAGAGTGGGCACCGAGGAGAAGGGGGACCCCCAATCCAAGTGTGACCCCAGCAGCTGGGACAGGGGGGAACCCCGAACAGCAGAGGGGAGGGACCAGGGACGGGGAACGCCTTGGAGGCTTTTTCAGGGCTGAATCTTGGTGTTTGGGAGGTTTTTCTGGAGCCCAGATGGCCGGTGACTTGTAGAGATAGACTTGGGCAGAGGGGTGTTCAAACTCAATGTGTGTTGGGGAAGATGAAACAGGAAAGCCTTATAAATATGATTGTCTAGCTAAAGATTTTGAGAATATAGAAAGTATAAGGAAGATTGAAATGAAAGCAAGCTTTGAGATACCTTAGTTAGTGAACAACTGGAAAACAATGGTGTGGCCCAACTGAAGGTAATCCCCTTTTGATGGAACAATTCTCTCTGCTGGCAGACAGATCCAAGGCTCAGAGCAGATCCCCCTAGTTCAGCAGAAGTGGTCCAAAGAGGAGTTTTTAGGGTTTGAAATGTAACACAGTATGGTGATGTAATGATTCTTACAGGCTGTATGTAAATGCTCTAGGATTTGTATCTTGTACTAGATTAGTTAGTGAGAAATGGAATATTCAACACAGAAGCAGATTTATTGTGTTGTAAAGGGAGCCTTACTCTCTTACTCTCTTCCCCTCTCATCCTCTCTACCCCTCTCTTCTCTCGGGCCTGCTCCGAGCTGTGGCTGGCAGCTCCCAGCAGGGCCCTGCCCCCAGGCCCTTTGCAATAAACCGCAAGTTCCAGGACCTGGCTGCAGAGATCTCTCGTCTCCATCTGTCCCGACCGTCCTACCCCCCGACGCTCCTACAAACGTGCTCATCCCTTGTTTTCCCCAAACCAGGATTTCCCATCGCCAGCCCAGGGAGGCTGCGAGGAAGAGGAAGATGCCCCGGGACACTGAGGCAGGTGAGGAGGAAGTCAGTGCCCCTTTCCCCTCTGTGCTGCTCCATCTCCCAGCCCAGCACGGCCCCGGCTGCAGCACAGCCCTGGGGGGATCTCCTTGCCCTTGGCTGTGGCATGGAGGCAAATCCCATCCTGTCCTCGTCCTTCCTCCCGCAGAGCAGGAGCTGAGCATGGAGAGCAGGGAGGACAAATGCCCGCGGCAGAACCTGGTGGAAGAGGCCGTTTTGAGCGGCTCCACGGCGCAGGAAGCCAACGGGGAGGAAAAGGCCCGGAGATGCCGCACGAGGAGGGGCTGCAAACGCAGCTGGCGGGGATCTGAGGGGGAAAGAGCCAGCCTGGGCCGGGAAGGTGGCTGGAGATGGAGCCAGAGCTCGGAGCTGGTGCTCCATGAGCAGCTCCATGATGGGGAGAAGCCCCACACGTGCGTGGAGTGTGGAAAGAGCTTCAGGTGGAACTCCAACCTGATCAGGCACCAGAGGACCCACACTGGGGAGAGGCCCTACGAGTGTGGGGAGTGTGGGAAGAGCTTCAGCCAGAGCTCCAGCCTGATCAGCCACCAGAGGACCCACAGTGGGGAGAGGCCCCACGAGTGTGGGGAGTGTGGGAAGAGCTTCAGCCGGATCTCCCACCTGATCATGCACCAGAGGACCCACACTGGGGAGATGCCCTATGAGTGTGGGGAGTGTGGGAAGAGCTTTAGCCAGAGCTCCAACCTGCTCAGGCACCAGAGGACCCACACTGGGGAGAGGCCCTACGAGTGTGGTGAGTGTGGGAAGAGCTTCAGCAACAGCTCCAACCTGATCAGCCACCAGAGGACCCACACTGGGGAGAGGCCCTATGAGTGTGGGGAGTGTGGGATGTGCTTCAGCCAGAGCTCCAACCTGATCACACATCAGGTGACCCACACTGGGGAGAGGCCCTATGAGTGTTCCAAGTGTGGGAAAAGGTTTAAGACCACCTTCAGTCTCCTCCTGCACTATCAGAGTCACAGAGAGGAGAGGCCGTTCCAATGCCCCGACTGTGGGAAGGGATACAAGCAGAACTCCACCCTCATCATCCACCAGCGCACCCACACAGGGGAGAGGCTCTACGAGTGTGATAAATGTAGGAAGAGGTTTCAGACCAGCTCCAGTCTCTTCCAGCACTATCGGATTCACACAGAGGAGAGGCCCTTCCGCTGCCCCGACTGTGGGAAGGGATTCAAGCTCAACTCCATCCTCATCACCCACCGGCGCACCCACACTGGGGAGAGGCCCTACGAGTGTCCCCAGTGTGGGAAGAGCTTCTCCAGCAGCTCTCACTTGACCCGACACCAACGGAGGCACCGGTAAGGGAAGCCCTGCGAGGGCCCCAAGTGCAGGCAGAGCTTCGTGCGCTGCTCCAGCTCCATCCCCCACTGGAGGAGGCACTTTGGGCACAGCCCTGGTCACTCCCATTCCCTGTGATCCATGTTGGGAACACACCTGGCTGCTTCTACTTTTGGTTTGGCCTTAATTTTCCTCTGCTTCACCTTCATCCTTATAAAAACACCCAAAATTTAGTTAAATGAAGGAAATTGATCGAATATATCTGAAGTTCCATAATTTCTCAGTTGTTTTAGAGGGAATTTAGGATTTGGGGACCCGTTCTGTGTGGAGTGCTGCTGTTGCTAAGAGGCAGGAATTTGATCTCACCCTTCTTGTGTTGTTAAGAACTCCTTTCCTGACCCAAACCCCAACTCCACTCTTGGGATACCCTATAAAAACCCCATGGTTCTGCCTTTGCCCTGTCTTTAGTGGGGGGGGTGTACGAAATAGATTCCCAAAGGACCAGCCCTTTTCCCACTGGATTTCAATAGATCAACCTTTTTCACTGGATTCCCAGAGGATTCTTACTTTGTCACTGTTTTTCTTTTTTTGTTTGTACTAGTGCATTTGTATTTTTAATATTTCCTAATAAAGAGCTGTTTTTTCTACTCCCATATCTTTGGCTGAGACCCCCTTAATTTCAAAATTTTTTTTTTACTGTACTATTATTATTATTATTATCATTATTACTAATATTATTATTACTATTATTATTATTATTACTATTATTAATCAAAGGGAGAGGGTTTACATTTTCCATTTCAGTGCAGGCTCTGAAATCGGGAGACACCTTCAAGGATGGGCCTTGTAAAATAGTTCCTGAAATACGTAAATGAGTTTATGGATATGCATGAGGATCTATGAATATGCAACAGGCTGATGTAATTAAAACCAGATGAATTAAGGGGTGTCTGAGAAAATAACTGGGGGGTCTTGGTGGCCATAACAACCTTTGCTGGATGGTCCTTGTCTCCCATGACATCAGCCTGTTGCATATTCGTAAACTTTTTGCATATCCATAAACTACTTTACATATTCCAGGGACAAAATTGGCTTCATCCTGTTTGTGGGTCCCATCCCCCTCCCAGCTCAATTTTGGGGTCCCACCCCCCTCTTTTACCCTCTCTCCCTCCCCTTTCCGATTGTTCCCCCAGTCCCCTCTCCCATGTTTGGTTTTGGGGGCTCCAGGCCCCTCCTGCTCCGTTTTTGGGTCCCGACCCCGTTTTGGATTAATTTGGGGTCCCCACCCCATCCCCAGGGTCACCTTCCCCCGCTCACCAAATTCCGCTCCTGGCAACTGATGAGTCATCAGCGAGACACGCTCTGATTGGCTGGAAATGACCCCGCACGGTCTCTGATTATTTACCGCAGTGAGAGGCCTTGGTCTGTGCCTGGCAAGTGATGAGTCAGAGTCGGGCCGGGCGCTGATTGGCTGAAAATGGCTGAGTGGGGCCGGTGTCTGAGTTTGTGCCCAGCAAGTGGATCGTCATCAGTGCCGCGTGTTCTGATTGGTCGGGATCTGTTTTGGGTGGGGACGGGAGGAACTGGGGCTTCTTGGGGTTAATTGGGTTTTTTTTAGGGCTTGTTTAGGGTTTAGTTGGGGTTATTTATGGGCTATTTGGGTTTTATCTTAGGTTTTACTTGGTTTCGGTTTTTTTGGGGTTATTTGGAATTATTTGAGTTTATTTGGAAGTATTTGGGTTTATTTAGGGTTCTTGGAGTTTATGTTGGTGCATATGGGTTTTTTTTATTGTAGTTGAAATCATGTGGGGTTTTGGGGTTTAGTTTGGGGTTTTTTGGATTTGCTTCAAGTGTTTTGGCATTATTTGGGTTATTTGGGGTCATGTGGGGTCAAAAAATCCGGGAATGTTTCTCCTGCAAAAAACGGGAATGTTCCCTTAAAAATCCGGGACTTTTCCCAGCTAATAGCGGCGCGCCCTGCCCGAAACCATCCAATCACCGTGGTTCATCTCCCAAATTAACGAATCACGGCGCACCCCACCTCAAACCAACCAATCACTGCGCGTCTCCCCTCAGGAACACCGGCCTCCCCGTGTGCCGATCCAACCAATCACCACATGTTTCCCCTCAGCTACTCCCTCCTCTCTCGAGCTAAATCAACCAATCCCCGGGCGTGTCCCCTCAGCAACGCCCACCTCTCTTTCCTCAATCCAACCAATCACCGCTCGCCTCCCCTCGGCAAAGCCCGCCTCCCCTGCCCCTCTCCTGTCAATCACCGCGCCCTCTACAAAACCAACCAATCACCGGGCGTCTCCCCTCAGCAACTCCCGCTCCAGCCAATCAGAGCCGAGCCCGAAGCGGCGCCCTCTGTCCCCGGGGCCGGGCATGGAGCGGGCGCCCCCTCCCCCCCCGCCGCCCCCCGGGACCCCCTCAGGGACCCCCGGGAGCCGCCCCGGGCTCGGGCGGGTCCTGCGGGAGGCGCTGGAGAGAGCGGGGGAGGCGCTGGGAGAGGACGGGGGGCTCCGGGAGCTGCTGAGGAGGCGCAGGAACAGGTGAGGGGTCCTGGAGGGGCCGTGAGGGGAATTTGGGGAGGGGTCTTGAGGAGGTTTGGGGGTAATTTGGGGAGGGGTCCTCGGGGGGTGTCACGATCCATCCTCACGGACGGGTTTCGTGATGGTTCGTGGATTTGATCTCAGGGTGCAAAAAGAACCGTCACGGTACAAGGGGGTTTGCAATGATAATCGAAACAAATGCACCTTGATTGAATGACCACAGCAAAATGCGATAGAGGGATTAAGGGAGAGAAAAAGATAAAGGAAGAGAGAGACAAAAGAGAGAGAGAGAGAGAAAGAGGGGGATGGAGCTACCAGATGTAGAGACGAAGTCCTTTGGTCCAGTCCAGTCGAGGATCCGCCTGTTACGTCGGGGAGATCTCGAAGTCTCTCGCTAACTCAGAGGTTTTTATTATGATAACTCTATTGGAAATTGTGAGGGGGGAAACAGATACAATAAGGAATAGATGTAACAGGTAGTCCATGTTCTCAGCAGTAAGCGAGAGCCATTGTCTTCTTGGTCCAGCGGTCACAACGTGCAGGCAAACATCTGGCTTTGGTCAGCTTGCCTCCCCCACACACCTGCCCCGGGCTGGGGGTTTCAGTCCCAGTCCTTGGGAGGAGCAGAGGGGCCTTTTCCCATGGGGGTTTCATGTCTCAGTCCTTGATGGAGAGGCTCCTTCCATCTCAGTCTGTCTGTCACGGTGGTTGTAAAACAGGTGAGGGTCTTCTGTGGGAGACCACCTGAAACTCAGGAGAATTCCAGCCAGGCCGAGAGGTGGGACAGCTTCCAAGGCTGTTGTTGCAAAAAGGGCACGGTGCTCCCTTCTCATTGGGCTCAGTGTAGCAAACAGCAAACAACACCTGTGAAAACAATAACTTAGCACTGTGCTCTCAGGTCTCAGGGCCTTTGGCATGTGTAACTTTCTCCTACAAACCCAGAGATTTTCAGACAGGGGGGGGTCTTCTCTTCAGTGGTCCCCAAATGACGATTGTGAGGCAGATGAGGGAAAATTCGGACAGACTCTCACAAGGACCAATTTCAAGTCTTTATTGTTTCTATTGGCTATAGTCCATTCACTTGCCTCAGCTGGAGGTTGTACTTGCGAAAAATGCCAATCTCTTGGTTTTAGAATTTTTAAAGTTTAGTAGTAATAAAATGGTTATAAAAATAGGTATATAATTAGAGTAATAAAAATTTGAATAACTGAGATTTTGGATGATACTAGGCAATAAGAACAAAGAGTAACTGACGCTCCGGGTACCTTTTTCTGGGCAAAATAAGCCCAAACAAGGACGCACATGAACAGAGGTTAGTCCTTACAAGCAATAGCCTATTGCATATTCATACATCTCATACATGATGCATAAATTCTATTCAAACAAAGGATTCTGTCTGGTCAGTGTCTACTTCTCTTCTTCCTTTCAATCCTAGTGCAGTCTTCAGGGCTGAGCAAGGCAGGAAAAAGTTAGTTTCTTTTGGTAATAGAGCAATAAATTCTTTTTTTCTGAAAGATTTAGCTGTCCTGTGGCTGCTTTCTGGTGTGAATACCTCATTCCTTTCTTTAAAAACAATCCTGCTGTTGAAGATTGCAATGCAAGATGTTTTCAATTACCATCTGTATGGCAGATTATCTTTTGTCAAGTGGGCAGTTCGCCTTATCTCTCTCTTTGAGTGACCACATTCACACCTCCCTCGGGAGTGGACATCTGCTGATAACAGCTATTGAATGTCACTGCATGACTGATAAGAACTGTAACATCCCATTGTGAGATGCTCCACCCAGAGGGAGGAGCCAAGCATTGCTACCCAGATATAATCCAGAGGTTTTTGAAACCCCAGCACGGCTTTCTCCACGGGACTCCCAGAGGAACTGCAGCTGTCTCTTCTTCCACTGGATCTTCATAGGGGGAAGATCCTTCTCTACAGGACCCCCCCTGCTCCAACAGAACCACCCCTGACACTCCAGGAGGGCTGCAGCCACATTTCCTATTGGACTGCCACCAAAACCCCACAGGGTGTCAGGTTGTGTTCTGACTCTGTCAGTGTTGTTCTAGTGTACTGCATTGTTTGTTTTATCCTTTTATCTTTTCTTCCCTATTAAAGAACTGTTATTTCCTGCTCCCATATTTTATCCTGAGAGCCTCTTAATTTAAAATTTATAGCAATCAGGAGGGGTGGGGAGGGTTTACCGTCTCCAATTCAGGGGAGAGGCTCCTGCCTTCCTTAGCAGACTCCTGGCTTTCCAGACCAAGACAGATTTTGGCGCCCAGCGTAGGGCTCGAGGGCACAGAAACAAAAAGGGAATAACAGTTCTTGAGTAATCTAATTTTTGTGTGCAGCTATGGAAGCCTCATTCAGTGACACCATGTGGTCCAGCTTTCCCTGGTTTGGGTGGCACGTGATCATGGCTGTATTTCTCCCATTTGCATGCCCTTATTTAAACATGGGTCCTGTAAACAAGGCTACTGTGTCTGTTATCCAGTTTGTTTTATGGGTGAATAAGGCGAGGAATTAATGGATTTTTAACTTCCTCTGGAAGGCAGGCACATGGATTCACAGCTATCACACCCTAACTGTATGGTTTTGGGGTCGCGTTAGTAGTGGTACCCACTGTGAGGAAATTACACCAGGGGAACATTTCTCCCAACCGTTTAACCATCTCTTTGGGTCTGCTCCACCAGTTTTTGAAAGGTTCAAACCCTCGCTAAATGCGGATGATATCATACAGTGCCTGGTGTTGCTGATATGCCTGTTAACCTTTTTTATTTAGTGTTCAGAGATAAGGGAAGGCTGACTTGGATAACCACCCTGACACCTGTGGTAATCACATATCCTGTGAACAGAGAGAGACACAGCTCTGCCAGGATTTTCCTGGGAAGCTGTGAGAAGCTGTGGCAAATTTAGAGAAAAGAATTCAAACAATTATTCTTTCACTTTCTGTAAGTGTTGTTTATAGGTATAGTTCTCCAGAGTGTGCTATTCATAGCTCACCAATAGTGTGGGAGGTTTTTACTTTGAGACCAATCAGGTCTCAGCTTAGTGAGTCACATTATAACAAGACCCACTACTTTCATTAAAGCTTTTTGCCACCTGATCCACCTGAGGACTGGAGTCCTTCATTCCATCCCTGACTCAACAGCGTCATCCGGTGACCGCTGAGTGTACTGCAGCCTAGGCTGGAGGCACAGGGTCTGCTGGACCCCAACGTTTGGTGCAGCTGAGGCTGAAGAAACAGGAACTTAAGGGATCCAGCCGAGTTCACAGCTGAGACTGAACATAGGGGGGTCTCATGACCCCTCACGGAATCACAGGACAGCTGGGACATGTCCCGAGATGAGTGACTCAGTGACCCTCTGCGATCAGACACCGTTTGTCCTCTTGAGCGAGGTAAGGCTGCCTTTGCCCTGTGTCTTCCTGAGGAGACTGGTCCCGTCCAGACCACAGGGTTGGGGGAAAACCACAGACCAAACAAACCTCCCCTGGGAGGCCAAGGACAGAATGGGGGACAGCTTTTCCCAACACAGCAGACAGTCTGTCTCTTGAAGTGGACGCCTGCTAAGGGACAGGTTTTCCTTAAAAATGGGGAACCAACCTTCTAGAGACCAGCAACTCCTTCTGACCATGCAGAGGAATGTCATACCTCCCATGAGAATTTCAGTCTCGGATGAAGCACTCTGTGCTCTGCTGGGCTGGGCCAGAGATCACAGGTTCCAGTGGAGCTGGGCGCTGCACTCAGTCTGAGAACTTGGGAGGAATTGGGGGATTGCCTCTTAGAGGAGGTTTGCAGAGGAGATGCAGTCGTGTCCACACTGATTGTCACCTGGAGATGCATTTCTAAATCCCTTCAGCACAAGGCCCCAGGGAACAGAACAGTGACAAAGCCAACTTGTTTTTCACCTGTTGTGAAAAGTGCCTTTTATAGGGCTCTACACAGATATTTACTATATGTATTGTGTTGTATTGATTATTAGTGCTGTATTAACATTTTAATAGTATTGTAAATGGAGTTTTATAGCTAAAATACACCTTTTGTAGTTTAAATAGAAACTATGTATGTGGGATTTTTTTTTGAGAAAGGAATGAGGTACTCGCACCAGATAGCAGCCACAGGACACCAAAATCTTTCTGAGAAAGAGAATTTATTGCTCTGTCATTAGAAGAAATGAACTTCTTCTTACCTTGCTCAGCCATGAAGATGCCATCAGGATTTGGAGGAAGAAGTTGACACTGACCAGACAGAATCCTTTGTTTGAATGGAATTTATGCATCGTGTATGAGGTGTATGAATATGCAGCAGGCTATTGCTTTTAAGGATTAATCCTCTGTTAACGGGTGTCCCTTTTTTGGGCTTATTTTGCCCGAAAGAGGTACCTGGACTCTTCATAACTCTTTATTTTTATTGTCTTGTATTGTCCTAATCCCAATTGTTCAAATTTTTATTACTCTAATTATATTACTATTTTTATAACCATTTTATTACTGTTGAACTTTTAAAATTCTAAAAACAAGTGATTGGTGTTTTTCACAGAAATTATGAGAGTATGACCAATGGCCCCCTGCAGGCTCATGTCTCTGCTGTGGTCAAGGAACTCACAGAGGAGATGAGGGAGATGAGGGAGGAGGTGAGGAAGATCAATGCAGCACCCATGCGAGTCACAGGCCCCAGAGTCAGAGCCCAACATCCCCCAGCCAGACAGAGAGGGTGCACCCCACGGGCTGACCTGTGGTTCTGTCTGTGTGACCATGGGGAAGACACGGGAAGGTGGGATGGGAAACCCACTTCTGTGAGGAAGGATGAAAGTTTGACAAGAAAGTCTCACAGGTATGTGTGCTTGGCAGAAAGATTTTTGAATCTGAAGAAGGAATAGAGATGGAAGCAAGTTTTGATACAGAGGTGTCACGGTTTCACACTGGCACTATGCCAGTGCCCCCATGAGAATACACTCTCCCTGGTGTCTGCTGTGAGACGTGACCAGGAATAAGCAAAGCAGGCTCTTACTTAAAACGAAAGAAAAGTTTATTAACTAGACTACAAGTGAAAGAAAACACACAAGGAAAAATGAAAACCTTACAAAAGCATTCTCCTCCTCCCCCCACCAAATTCCCAATACAATAAATCTTCCAAATCACCAACTCTTAGTCTGGCACCACCCTTTAGAATACTCAATCCTCAGTTCACCAAGAGGCAAAGGAGTCCTTCTTTGTGCCATAGGCTTCCCCTGGAGACACAGTTGAAACCTCTTGTGTTTCCATGTCACTCAGCACCACCCGGAGATCCTTTGCCATGGTGACATCTTCCTTCCATGCACAGCGCTCTCACCACTGGGCATGGACCAGAGCTGCTTCTAGGGTTGTCTTTCAAGGATGCTTTGTCTCATTCCAAAAACAAGGGCAGTCTCTTTTTCGGGACACCTGTCCCCGCCACATTTTTCACCCCCTGGGGCCGAGGGGTACCCACACTGAACCCTCCTGGCTCCGAGGCACTGCCTCCCCCTAAATGCAGTCTCTGTGTCACAGGGAAGAAAATGGTTCCGTCCATGGCCACACAAGAAAAGTCCAGCCAAAAGGCCACTCCATCATCTCTTCCCACTAAGGCTCTTCTATCTCTCCCTTGCTTGGACCTTCATCTCACTTGCTCAGTTCCTTCTCCATGCACTACTCCTCTGCAGGAAAGGTCAATGCTCAGCAAAGTTTTCATTATCCACAAAGGGGTTAAAAACTCCTCCAAGCAGCCAGATGCATCGCTGCACGGCATTCCCCCCCTTCTCCACTGGAGGGCTGTGCAGCCAGCACAGGGTATCAAATTTCAAGATAACAGTTCCCAGCACCGTCTCTCTCTCTCTCTCTCTCTCTCTCTCTCTCTCCAGCAGGGGGGCTGTCCGATGGCTCCCGGGGTCTCTCTCTCTTCCACCCTTGCGCCAGACCTAACCCCCATCTCTATCCAAGGCCCAGCCCACCTCACGGCTGCATGGCTTTCTCCCCTCCCCCGCCCAGCAGTGGACAGCTGGGCAGGGGAGGTCTGACCTGCTGCCCTCGCCGCCAGAAACCCAAAGAGCACCTCCCAGATGAGCAGCTCTGGTTTTTAACCCCTGTGTGTTCTCAGAGGCAGATCCAAATTTCAGTGGTCAAACCAAGTGCCAATGTTAAAATCTGAGCATCCATTGGTGGTTTGGTTGTTGTGACCACAGCATCCCAGAAATCCTATTTCCTGTTAAACTACCACATCATCTCATGGTCATCTCTTGGTCACAATCATCTCATGCTCATGGTCATATCACAGTCATGGTTATATCATTGTAATGGTCATCTCATGGTCCTGGTCATCTCATGATCATGGTCATCTCAGTCACGGTCATCTCATGGCCATCTCATAGTCATGATCATTTCCTGACCATCATCATTTCATGGTCATGATCATATGCTCATGTTCACAGTCATGGTCATAGTTCTGTCAAGTTTGTATCATGGTCACGGTCATCTCAAGGTCATGGTTGTGTCATGGTCATTGCATGGTCATGGTCATCACATGATCATCTTGTGGCCATCTCATGGTCACTATCATGTCATGGTCTTGATCCTGTCATGGTCATGGGTATCTCACAGTCACGGTCACCACATGGTCTTGGTCATCTCATGATCACATCATGGTCACGTCATGGTCATCTCACAGTCATCTCAGAATCACCTCATGGTCACAATGGTCTCGTGGCCATGGTTGTGTTGGGGTCATCTCATGGTCATAATAATCTTATGCTCATGGTTGTCTCATTGTTATGGTAATCTCATGGCCGTGGTTATCTCTTGCTCATTTCATGATCTTTATGACCCCATGAACATGGTGAAATCATGGTCACCTCATGACCTTGATCACCTCACAGCTGTGTCACAGTCATGAAATGCTCACAGTCATGAAATGGTCATGGTCATCTCATGGTCGACTCATGCTCATAGTCACGTCATGGTCATGGTCATTTTCTGAGTACCATCATCTCACATTCATGGTCATCCTCTGATGACCTCAAGGTCATGGTCCTCTCATGGTCATGATCTCATGTTCATGGCTGTGTCATGGTCATCCAATGGTCACAGTCCTCTCATGGTCATGATCATGTCACGGGCATGGTGACAGTCATGGTCCTCACATGGTCATGGTCATCTCAAGATCGTCTCATGGTCAACTCATGGCCACAATCATCATGGTCATCTCATGGTCATGGGTGTGTCATGGTGATGGTCATCTCATGGTTAACTCATGGCTACCATCCTATCATGGTCATGTCAGGATCAGAGCTGAATCATTGTTGTGGCCATCTCGTGGTCATGGTCATGGTCATCTCGTGGTCATGCATAGCAATGGGGAACAAAGACACACAAACCTCCTTGCTTGCTCCAAAGAAGATTGTTTATTGTAACCAACTGAGCCTTTTTATACTCAAAACTTGCCCCAAACTTAACCAAAATAAGCACACATTGGCTGCCTGCCACTGCGGTGTTGCAATTGACGTATCCCTTTACCCAATCAGCTCTCTGATCATGTGGTGTCTACGCATCTCCCCAGCCAATCCCTGTCTCACACATGAGGTGACCACCAACCCACTCTCTGGCCATCTGACCCACAGCTGAACTTTCCCAGAGTGCCTTTTGGTGAATGGAAGTGAACAGGATTGAACAAAGGTGGAAAAGGTCCTTATTCTGTAAGGCTTTTCTTATTTCCCACAGTTATGGTCATCACCATCATTTTATGGTCATGGTCATCTCATGGTCATCTCACAGTCACCTCATGGTCACAATCATCTCACAGCAATGGTTGTGTCATGATCATTTCATGGTCATGATCACCACATAGCCATGGTGTGAGACAATTGTGGTCATCTCATGGTCACCTCTTGGTCAAGATCATGTCATGGTCACAGTCATGGTCATCTCAAAGCTTTCATAATTTCATAGCCATGGTGGTGTCATGCTCATCTTGTGGTCATCTCATTATCACAATCATCTTATGTTCATCTCATCGTCATGGCCATCTCATGGTCATGGTCATTTCCTGATCACCATCATCTCACTGTAATGGTCATCTCATGATCATGTAATTGTTACCTCATGGCCACGATCACGTCAGGGTCACCTCAAGGCCACAGTTGTGCCATGGCCAACCCATGGTCATCTCTTGGTCCAAATCATCTCATGGTCAGGGTTGTGGTTGTGTCATGGTCATATCATGGTCATCCCATGGTTGTGGTCATCTCAGGTTTGTGTCACTCATGGTCATTCTCATTTCATGGCCATCCTGTGCTCATGTCATGGCCATGGCCATGGCCAGGGAACCCCTCCGAGATCCCAAGCCCTGATTTTGGGACACTCAAGGACCACTGGGGACAACGAGGCCTGGCCTGACCCCTCCCCCCATCGCTCTGCCCCTCCAAGAACCCGACACAACCAAACCCTCCTGAGGATACCTCAGACATGGGACACAGAGTGGGAAGTGAATCCCAGGGGATGGAGCCAGGTGTGGCTGGCAAGTCCCCATCCTGCTCCTGGTGTCCCAATCCAGCTCCTGATGTCCCCATCCTGCTCCTGATGTCCCCATCTCAGTCCTGGTGTTCCCATCCTGCTCCTGCTGCCCCTATCCCAGCTCCTGGTGTTCCCATCCTGCTCCTGGTGTCCCCATCCCAGTTCCTGGTGGCCCCATCCCTGCTCCCAGTAACCCCATCCCTGTCCCCAGCATCCCCGTTCCCATTCCTGGCTCCCAGAGATGAACTGCCAGACACTGGAGGAGGAAACCCGGATTTACTGCCCCAAGCAGGATGTATTGCCCAAAGCAGGATGCTTCACATGGGAAGTGAAGCATCATGAATATTTGTGGTTCTTGCCTTTAAAACATTGGAAAATGGGAAATGGATCCATTAGTAAGAGCTGTGGGGTGGGTGGGAGCAGCGGGATGAGCTCTGCTGGCAGCTCTCAGCTTTCCCAGGAAAGAGGGAAGGGGCTGGATCCAGCTCTGTGGATTGCTCAGGCAGTGATTCCTGCCAGGATGAGAGAGGGTCACGGTGTCACCCTGTCCCCATTCCACAGGATGGACCTGGCTGCAGTAGAACAGAACCTGCTCCAGAATCCCACCTGATCCTACCCCAATCCTGCTGAAATCCTGCTCCATCCATCCCACCTGACCCCACTCCATCCACTCTGCCCCAACCCTGCTCCATCCATCCCACCCCATTCCACCCCATCCATCCTGCCCCAATTCTTCTCTGGAACCCCAACCTGATCCTGCTGCATTCCATCCCACCTGATTCTTGTCTGGAATCCAGCCCTGACCCCACTCCATCCCTCCCACACCAATCCTGCTCCATCCATCCCTTCTGATCCCATTCCAGAATCCAGCCCAAATCCCACTCTACAATTCCACCTGATCCCACTCTGGATCCTGCTCTGATCCAGAATCCCTCCTTGATCCCAGTCCATCCATCCTGCCCTGATCCCTCTCTGGAATCCCACCCTGATCCTGCTCAAGCCGTTGGTTCCCGGTCTTTTCCTGCAGAGAGAGAAGATCGATGAGATTCCAGCACGGATCACACAACAGGATTAACCCCAGGATCCATTCTGGGATCTGCACAGAGGGGATCCAGAGCTGGATCCGCCATTGTAACTCACCGGCTGCCGGGTTGTATCCATTCCTGTCCCTCCTCCCTGTTGAAACAAAGTGGGATCAGCGTCAGTGGCACAGGATTCCCAGAACGGTGCTGGGTGGATCCATGTCCCTTCCCAACCCCCATCCCGTGTGTTACCGGATTGGAGCTTCCAGACGCCGAATCCAATGAGGACAATGAGGATGAGGATGGCAGCGATGACGGACACAGCGACCACCACGGTGAGATTCCCACCAGATGTTGGCTCTGGGAAATGTGGGACAGTGAGGAGGGGGAGGCGAATCCCCATTTGGGAATTCCAAATTCCCAATTCCCACATTCCCAGCCTCATCCCAAGCGAAGATCCCGGGCTCTGGCATTCCGGGATGCTCCACCCTGCACCGGTACTGCTCCTGCTCCTCCGGCAGCGCCTCGATCCTGGCCCAGGTGTGGAAGGTGCCGTCGCTGTTGGGAACGATCCCGCCCCGCTCCGTCTCCTGATCCAAGGTTTCACCCCCCTTCATCCAGCTGACTGTGATGGTGTTGGGGTAGAATCCGTATGCGTGGCAGGACAGGATCAGCGTCCCATGTTCCTCTTTTCTGGACACGTGGACATCAGGGGGCTCTGGAATGGGATAATGGTGAGGGACATCCATGGAATTCCATGGGAATGGGACTGGGGTGAGTTCTACCTACGGAATTCCCACAAGAATGGGATGAGAGTGAGATCTACCCACAGAATTCCCACTGGAATGGGGCTGGGGTGAGATCTGCCCATGGAATTCTCACTGGAGATGAAATCTATCCATAGAATTCCCACAGGAATTACTGTGTTCCCAAGTCCTCCATTCCCAAATCTCCACAGGAATTCTGCTCCCACCTTTGCGCTCCAGCTCCTTCTGCCCGTATCCGACGTATTTCCGGAGCCATTCCGGGCACACTTGCTTCAGGTAATTCGTTTTCCTCTCAGCCACCTCTTCCTGTTCCCAGCGCCTCCTGGTGATCTCAGCAGCGTTGTCGGCAGCCACGAATCTCCCGGATTCCAGGTCAAAGGAGATGAAATCCCGCCCATCGTAGCCATTCTGGAATGATCCACGGACGCTCCCATCGGACAGGAGCTCACAGCCGCAAACCCATAGCCATGTGTGGAGACCTGGGGGGATTGTACCCACAGAGACCCATGGAATTGTGTCCCAGTCCCAGAGAGCCCCATTCCAGCCCTATGGAGCCCCAGAGTCTGATGGAGACCCACAAAGCCTCATTCCAGCCCCTTGGAGCCCCACGGATCCACATCTCAACCCCATGGATCCCAACCCACCCCAACAGATCCCATCCCAGCCCCATGGATCACAAGCTATCCCATCCCAGCCTAATGGATCCCCATTTCAGCCCCTTGGAGCCCTGTGAATCCACACCTGAGACCTACAGATCCTGTCCCAGCCCCATGGATCCCCAGCCCTACAGTTCCTACCTTAGCCCCAGAGATCCCATCCCAGCCCCATGGATCCCAAACCAGCCCCACAAATCCCAACCCAGCCCCACAGATCTCATCCCAGCCCCATGGATCCATATCCCAACCTGTGGATCACAAAATATCCCATCCCAACCTAATGGATCCCCATTTTCAGCCCCTTGGAGCTTTGTGAATCCACATCTGAGACCTATAGATCCCATTCCAGCCCCATGGATCCTCACCCCAGCCCTACAATTCCCATTCAAGCCCCACAGATCCCAACCCAGCCCCATGGATCCACATCCCAACCCCATGGACCCCAACCTGTCCCCACAGATCCCTTCCCAACCCCATGGATTCACATCCTAACCCCACGGATCCAATCTCAGCCCCACAGATCCCATCCCAACCCCATGGATCCATATCCCAACCCATGGATCACAAGCTATCCCATCCCAGCCCCATGGATCCCCATTCCAGCCCTACGGATCAAATCCCAGCCACATGGATCCAATCCCAGCCCCACGGACCCCATCCCAGCCTAATGGATCCCCATTTCACCCCCTTGAAACCCCATGACTCCACATTGGAGACCTACAGATCCCATCCCAAGCCCCATGGATCCCCAACCCCATGGATCCCATTCCACCCCCACGTATCCTCATCCCAGCCCCATGGATCCCCATTCCAGCCCTACGGATCAAATCCCAGCCCCATGGGTCCAATCCCAGCCCCACAGATTCCATCCCAGCCCCATGGATCCCCATCTCAGCCCTACAGTTCCTATTCCAGCCCCACAGATCCCCCACTCACCCCCACTCTGGTTGTACCGCTCACGCGCTATCTCCAGGTTCCTGGCAGCCACGTGCTGCCACCTCACAGCAATCTGGGTCTGCCTCTCCCAATATCCCGGCTCGGCTCCATCCTTCATCCACTGCGTCAGCGGCTCCACCCGGCCCCGCTCGCTGTCGTAGCGCACAAAGGGGATCCCATCCAGGTACCCAATGGACATGAACTGGGGCACCCCCGGGCTGGGCTCTGACACCCCAACGTGCAGGTAATGCAGGGAGTGGAGAACTGGGGGAAAACAGAGATTTAGGGGGGGTTGAGGGCATCATGGATCAATGAAAGGGGAACTGGGAGAGCTGGGCAGGGGTTTGGGGATCCTGGGGCCAAGGAAAGGGTGTGCAGGGTGGGAGAGGTGGGATGGACAGGAAAGGGCCTGCAGGGGGTCCTGGTGTCCAGGAATGGGGGCTCAGGGGGTTCCAGGGTTATGGAAGGGGAGAGGAGGGGGGTGGGGACTGGGAGAGTGGGATGGGGGTTCCAGGGGATCCCTGTGCCCAGGAAAGGGGGTCCAGAGGTCCCCAGTGCAAAGGAAAGGGGTCACAAGGTGGGCAGATCTGGGAATGGGAGGCTGGGGGTCCTTGATACAGAGGAAAGGGAAGGGTGAGAAAAGCAGGACTGGGGGTCCAAGTGGTCTCAGAGACAAGGAAAAGAGGGGTCTGGGGAGTGGGGAAAGCAGGATGGATGGGAAAGGGGTGCAGGGGGACTGGAACTGGATAAGGGGGTGCAGGGGAGTCCCAATGCCAAAAACTGGAAATTCAGGGGGGGTCCCAGGGCCCAGAATCCTCCTGGGACCTTCCTGAACACCCTGGGGACCCCCCCCCCCCCCCGGCGCCCAGGACGCGCAAGGGGTGGAGAACTGGGGGGACGCAGAGATTGGGGGGTCTGGGGGCGTCCAAGGGCCGGGAAGGGAACCGGGAGAGCCGGGAAGGGTCCAAGGTTCAAGGAAGGGACTGGGAGAGGCGGGATGGGGATCCAGGGGGTCCCTGTGCCCACCAAAGGGGGTCCAGGGGTCCCCGGTGTTGAGGGCAGTGGGGTCTGGGAGCTGGGAAAGGCAGGAATGGGGCTCCAGGGGGTCCCTGGCTCACGGGAAGGGGGGTCTGGGGCTGGGAGAGGCGGGCGGATCCCGGGGACGCAGCTTGGGAGACGCGAAAGCGAGACGGGGAAAAGGGGAATTCCAGGGAATTCATCTGAATCCCTCTGGATCCTCGCTGAGACACCCTGGGACCCCGGGGAACCCTCCGGGACCCCTGGAACCCCTTCCAGGAAGCGCCGGGAATGGAGAACTGGGGGGGACGCAGAAATTTGGGAGATCTGGGGGTGCAAAAGCCGAGGAAAAGGGCGGGACTGGAGTCTGGGAAGGGCGGGATGGCCGGAATGGGGGTGCAGGGGGTCCCAGTCTCAGATTAGGGGTTGCAGGGGGGTCCCAGTGCCCAAAAATTGGGGTTCAGGGGATTCGCGTGCCGGGGAATGCGGGTTCAGGGGGAGTTTCCTTCCCGGAATTCGGGGTTCGAGGAGGTCACGGTGCCTGAAAATGGCGGTTCCGGGGGTCCCGGTGACCAGAAATGGGGGTTCAGGGGGGTCCTGGTGCCAGATGAGGGAAGTACAGGGGGGTCCCGGTGCTGGAGAAGGGGATTGAGGGGGTAACAGGACCCCAAATGGGGGTTCAGGGGGGTTCTCCTGCCCGGGAATGGAGGTTTACGGGGTTCCCGGTGCCCGGACATGGAAGTTCGGAGGGCTCCCGGTGCCAGGAAATGGCGGTTCAGGGGGTCCCGGTGCTGGAGAAGGGGCTACAGGGGGGTCCCGATGTCCTTAAATGGGCGCTCAAGGGGTGCCCGTGCTCAGCAATGGAGATTCGGTGGATTCTGATGCCCGAGAATGGCGGTTCAGGGGGGTTTCCCTGCCCAGGAATGGGGTACAGGGGGGTCCCGGTGCTGGGGAAGGGGATGGAGGGGGGTCACAGGACCCAAAATGGGGATTCAGAGGGGTTCCCGTGCCCGGGAATAGAAGTTCAGGAGGGTCCCGGTGCCCGGCAATGGAAGTTCAGGGGGTTCCCGGTTCCGGGGTTCCCACTCACCTTTGGTCGCGCCCCCCGGGTCCCCCAGGAGCCCCAAGAGCAGCCCCAGCCCCAGCGCTGCAGCCATGGCGCTGCTCCGCTGCGGCCCCGCCCACAGCCCTGGCCACGCCCCAGCCAGGGCCCCGCCCCCAGAGCAGCCTCCGGCCCCACCATTGGCCCCGCTATTTCCGGCTCGCCAATGGCAGTCGGATCTGTCAGTGACGTCACCGGGCGCCGGGCAGATCCCGGTCTCGCAGGTTGGGACGCGGAAGCGAAAGGGACCGAGGAGGGCGGGGAGGGGAGGGGACGGGGGAATTCCAGAGAATCCCTCGGGATCCCTCTGGATCCCCGCTGCGACCGCCCTGGAGCCCTCCGAGAACCGCCTGGGACCCCCTGGGACCGCCCTTAAGAAAGCGCCGCGAGTGGGGAACTGGGGGGACCCGGAAATTTGGGACATCTGGGGGTGCAAAGGGGAAGGAAAAGGGCGGCTCTGGGGTCTGGGAAGGGCGGGAGGGGTCCCAGAACACGTGAAGGGGTCCAGGAGGGGGGTCCCTGACCCGGAACGGATTTTCAGGGGGTCCCAGGTCAAGGGAAGGGGGTGAGGGCAATGGGGGTGCAGGGGGTCCCTGTGCCCAGGAAAGGGGGTGCACGGGCCCCCGGTGTTGAGGAAGGCGCTGGGTGGGGGCTAGGGAAGGCAGGAGGGGGGTCTAGGGGTTGCCGGGGTCAAGGAAAGCGGGGCTGGGGTCTCTGAGAGGGGGAGAGTGCTGGGAAAGGGGGCACTGGGGGGGTCCCAGGCTTGAGAATGGAGGGTTTGGGAGGGTTCCAGTCGTGTATAATGGGGTGCACGGGGGTCCTGGTGCAGCGGAATGGGGGTTCAGGGGGTCCTGGTGCTGTGTAAGGGGATGCAGTGGGGTCCCAGTGCCCAGGAATGGAGGTTCAGGGGTTCCGGTGCCAGATAATGGCCTGGCTGGGATCTGGTGTTGGGCAAGGGGGTGCAGGGGGTCCGAGGGCCAGATAACGGGATGCAGTGGGGTGCCGGTGCCCAGGAAATGGGGTTCAGGGGGAGTCCCTTCCCAGAAATCGGGATTGAGGGGGGTCCCAGTGCCAGATAATGGCCTGGCTGGGATCCAGTGCTGGGGAAGGGGGTGCAGGGGGTTCCCGGTCCTCATTCACAGGAACGGGGGACTCGGGGGGGGGGGGGGGGGGTCCTGGTGCAGTGGAATGGGGGTTCAGGGGGACCTGGTGCCGGATAAGGGAATGCAGTGGGGTCCTGGTGTTTTGTGGAGATAAAGAAAAGAACCCCACAACTTTGTTAAAGTTGTAAAAGCCGGTATGTTTATTACAGCGCTGGACGGTATGTTTATTACAGCGCTGGACGCATGCGGAGATGCTCTCCTCAAAAGGCATGTGTACCTCTTGGAACTTTAGGTCTCTTTTTATCCTCCTTTCAAATACATATGCATACAGTTTCACAATAGGTTCATACATATTCATTTTTACAGGATTTCGTGTGACATTTGCTGCTAGTTCCTTTTATCAGAAAGAATTCCTAGGTCAGGCCTACTTGTCCTCGCACTAGAATTTGTTATCGGTTCCTGTCTACCCTTTGTCTCCCTATTATGTCTGTTCTGCAGTTTTTCCTTCAGCTTTAACTTCAGAGACTTTTCACCTCTCCTGGACATTTCACCTAATTCAAAATGGGCTTTTACTCTAGGGATTTTTACTCTGTCTCATTCCCCCCTTTCCTAGGAAATAAGTAAATTCTTTTACTTAAAGCAAACCCTTACGACAATAAGTGTCTGTTAATGCTTTACCATGTACGTCTGATAAAGAAGTTAACACAGCTACTCGTTGCAGTATTCTCCAATTCCAAACTAACAATATAATGGATAATCTTAAACTTATTCCAACTAATATTAACAAAACTACAATTGGATGACACAACTTATTAAAGATTCCATTTGCAGTTGGTGACCACTCAAAAATCACATCTCACCAGTGATGATACATATTTTGTTTTGTTCTTTGTCGAATTCTGGTTATTTCTTTTGTATCATGTTGGACAGTGATTAAGGTCTTCTTTCTGCTTTCCTGGATTTCCTTCAAGATCTCTAGTAGTTCTTGGTATTTAATTAATTGTTTTACTAATGTAAGGTCCATCCCAATAGGGGTAGGTGATAGTCTGTGATACATTGTATAATTGGTTTCAATCCACTGGTGAGATGTCACTGGGGCTGAGTACGAAAAATCACACCCGATAATCTTAACAAAGTTACAAATACAGAAATTAGAATGATTTCTACTAGACAAAATAACATTGTTGCTATCAATTCTTACAGCAGCACAGGCGGTTCTCAGGCATACACACCCTTTTCCAGTATATACGAGCACAGTTTTCTGGTCAGTGTTTGGATGAACTTCGAAGTGGCAAATACTCTGTTCAGTGTCTAGACACACATCCTGAGCATTAATAGTATTGCTTTCACAAATTAATCCCATCTGTTTTCTAGTAATGCAGGATTCTAAGTTTACTGTCTGCCACTTTTCATTTACCTTTCATGCCCACACTGTGTTCTGAAGGGTGGAGTACTGTTTTTTCATGGTTTAATCTTAGTGCAATGATGGGATGGATAACATAAACAGTGGCCTTGCATATTGTAAGCACAAAGGCAGTGGCCATACTAGAAGCAGGATCATAGGTGAAATTTCTCATAGTCCACCAGGATTGAAACTTCTTTTCAAAATCAGTCGCATTATCTCAGACAATTTTCCAAATTTCAACTGGAAAATTACCTTCTCCCCCTTCCCATATGATCAGAGCTGCTGTTGCCTGCATCCATAACTGTGCTTGTATACAACTGAAAGCTAAAGACGCATTATCTTGAACTGTATTAAGTGCTTCTACTATTAACTTGTGGTCTTGGTCCCCGGCCTTTTCCACTGTGGCAGTACTTTTGAAATCTGCCACTGGCTAGTTCCTAATGCCAATAGAGATGACTGAAAAGGCTGCTTCAATTTAGTTGGGCTACTTGCAGCAGTGGCCAGTCTATTCATCAGTATTTCTGAATCAATTCCGTTTAAAACTCCAAGCCCTGTCCCTAATATCCCAGTTAGATCTTTTCTTATTCTGCTCTTGAGATATGCTTGTCTTTGTAACCACATTGTCCAGCCTTCAAAGGATGTTTTTAGGAAGGAGGAGCAGGCTGGTTGGATTTTTGAGATGTTAATTTGCATTATTAACATTATTAACTCAACAAGTTTGAGAGACCATTCTGCATTGAATAACAGTTGTTCACTCACATTCTTCACTACGTAGGGGCCTATTTCATACACTTCAGGTTCAAGTTTGGGTTGGGTCTGAACTATTTGAGTGCTAGTATGGGTTATGTAAGGTCTTGCTGTGTGCAGTGTCTCATCCCGAGCCCAAAGGCAAATCACTTCTACAGGCTGTATCAAGGTAAAATTACACCAAAAGTCTGATTCACTTTATGTTATCACAAACTTTCTGATGTTCGTATGCATCAGGAGAGATTGAGACACTAATTATACCTGGTTTCTCATAAGCTGTCCCATTGACCATCCAACATCCTACCTTGATTTCTTCTCCTCTGGTCCTTTGAAGTGTCCACAGTTCCCATTCCTGCCATTCCTGCTCCTCATATACCTGATCTCCATGAATTCCTACAGTGGACAGATTTAAATTTTGTATCTCAGAAGGTTCTCCCATGGATCCAGTATACTGATTAAATGCCTGGGACCAAGGCCATTCAGCATTTCTTTGCATAGAGTACTCTCTAGTTCTAAAACTTCAGTTATAATTACATACAAAACAATTCTCTAAACTAAAGTATAAACTACCCCCGACCGCAATATACTCATTTTGTCTGAGTAAGTTTTAGTCTCAGTTCATTGTCTCCTGGTGTCACTCTCCAAGGGACTCCTGGGGCCTTCTTCACTTGAGAGTGGTGGATCCAGGCATTCTGCTTCTTGATCTTGATTGCGGTGAAGGTGGTGAGGAGCACTTGCAGTGGCCCCTCCCACTGTGGTTCCAAAGTTTTTCTGCTAGAGGCTTAACCTATACATAATCTCCAGACTGTATGTTATGTACTGGTCTATCTAGCTCCTTGCTCTAGGTTCCAGCCACGTGTTTCTCAATTTCTCTGAGCTGTTTGCTTAAAGCCACCATGTAGGTGGCCAGTGCTATCACCCCAATGAGGGTGGACATTCCTTTTTGTATTCCTTTAGCCTGAGGTTTAGTTTTGAATTTGCAATAGTGCCAGTGGAAGAGCTTGGGGCCAGGGTAGATGAACTTCCTGCCCCAGTCTTACAATTTGCTGCTTAATCAAATGATTCATTTTCTCTACTTGGCTGCTTGATTGGGGCGGTATGGAGTGTGAAGTTCCCAATCCATGCCCAGATGGCTACTAATCTGTTGCACTGCTTTGGAAATGAAATGTGATCCTCTATCCAAGGATATTGCGGCTGGAACTTAGAAGCGTGGTATTATTTCTTGTAATAATACTCTGGTCACCTCTCGGGCTTAGACAGTGCTGGTGGGGAAGGCTTCTGGCCACCCTGAAAATGTATCTATCAATACTAATAAATACTGATACTCCCCTTTCCTTGGGAGTTCTGAAAAGTTAATTTGCCACTGCTGTCCAGGCCCATGGCCTCTCCCAGTCTGACTAAGTTTCGGCCTGGGGTAATTTTGGGGTTAGTCTGAAGGCAACGATCACACTGTCAACTGAGTAATAGTGGCATATAAATTTTTGACAATGATTCTCTCAATCAGATGCGTGTTCTAGAAAGCCTGTGGAAACTACTACTTTAAAGTCAACACTTCATTTCGATGCACTCTTTATCACTAGCAGCCTTGGTCATTTTGGGGAAGGAGCCACACTTTATAAAAGCTTTTAAGTAGTTAGGCCCCAATGTGTTTTCTAGTGCTTCTCCTTCCTTAATGACCACGAAAATGAGAAGGGATTACCAGCTCTCTTTCAATGGTAGCCCACCCCTTGTGGCTGTATGTCTTTTGATTAGTATTATTGTATTTTGGCTTACCTTTGAGGAAAATCTGTCTATAATTACGTCACCTTTTGCTGCTTTCTTTGCCTCTCCATTTGCCAGCTCGTTTCTTTCTTCTAATTCTGAGCTCACTCTCTCTTGTGCCTTAATATGCCTTTTCAGGCAGCTAAACTGCTCCCAGCAGCCAGATTGTCTCTTCTTTTCTTGAGGTCAGCAGTCCCCTCTCCTTCCAGATGGCTCCATGTGCATACATGACTCTGAATGCATATTTCGAGTCTGTAAAGATATTTATTTTCTTTTCTTTTTGCTGTTTCTAAGGCACGGGTCAATGCATTTATCTCAGCCTTCTGTGCCCCTTACCCTGTTGGTAAGGGGTCAGACTCTATTACCTCTCTGCAGGTAGTCACTGTGTACTTAGCATGTCGATTTCCACTGGCAATGCAGCTGCTCCCATCAGTGAACCAGGTCTCTGCATCATCCAGAGAAGTGTCTTTCAAATCTGGGCATATTGAGTAAATAGCTTCGGTGGTCTCCAGGCAATCGTGGTGTACCGCTTCTCTTTAATTCCACTGAGGAAAACAAGCTGGGTTGACAATATTAGTCCACTACTATTTTCTACATCATCTTGCTCTACCTGGTATTTCAGGGAACTTCTGTGGTGAGAACCAGTGGCTGCCCTTTACTGCCAGTACTGCAGACACTGTGTGGGACACTAGCACAGTCATTTTTGTCCCCAAGGTAAACTTGCATGTCTCTTGAATATTCAGCACGATTGCTGCTACAGCTCTGAGGCAACCTGGCCATCCTCTGGCTGTTGCATCTAGTTTGCTTAGAGAAGTAAGCAACTGCCCTACAGTATGGACCCAAGTCCTAAGCCAGTATTCCCAGGGCAATTCCCTGTCTTTCATGGGAAAAATTGGAGGAATGGTTTACTTACATCTGGAAGTCCCAAAGCTGGAGCTGACATGAGAACATTCTTTAGCTGGTGAAAGGCCCGTTGTGGCTTCTTTCGTCCACTGGATGATTTCTGTTTCCATCGGCAGTAAGAGCATAGAGGGGTCTGATGAGCAGTCCATAATTATAAACCCACAGCTGGCACCACCCTGCCATGCCTAAGAAGGTTCGGAGCTCTTTTATGGTCTGGGGTTTCGGGGTTTGGCATATGGCTTCCTTGCGAGCCTGCCCTAAAGTCCATTGCCCAGCACTCACCTCATATCCCAGGGTAGATAACTTTCTGTTTCACTACCTGTGCCTTTTTCTTTAATACTCTGTATCTTTGGGAGTCCTAGGAAATTCAAAAGGCTCACCGTCCAGGCCACACGTGCATCCCTCGTCCGAGTGGCCACTAGAAGATCATCCACATACTGCAAAAGCCTTCCTTCTTCCAGTGGAGCTTCCCAGGACTCCAGATCTTTTGCAATTTGCTCCTCAAACACAGTGGGGGAAATTTTGAAGCCCTGGGGCAATCTTGACCATGTGAGCTGGGGTTTTTGCGCCCACTTTTAGGGCTTTCCCATTTGAATGCAAAAATTTTCTGGCTGGCTCATGGATGGGGAGGCAAAAGAAGGGCATCTTTTAGATCTAAAAACAGTAAACCAGGTTAGCTCAGCTGTTAGACAAGTTAATAAAGTATATGGATTGGCTACCACTGGATACAAATCTTCTGTTATTTTATTGACAGTCCTCAAATCCTGTACTATCCGGTATGACCCATCAGATTTCCAAACAGGTAAAATGGGAGGTATTGAAATCAGATTGGCATTCTTTCAGTAACCCTAACCGCAGAAAATTTTCAGTTATTGGGCTGATTCCTTCCCTGTCCTCTTTCTTTAGGGGGGTACTGCTTAATTCTCACTGGTTGTGTCCCCTCCTTGAGTTTAATTACTATAGGGAAGGCATTTTTTCGCCCTCCCCCCGGTACATCAGAGGCCCCATACCCCAGGAAATACCTGACTTAGTATTTCTTCATTCAATTTCTTCCTTGATTTCAATAGCTGTTAAGGTTATACTTAATACCTCTATGTACTTTTGATCATTCACCTCCAGAATAACCTCTCCATTTTTGAACGTAATGGTTGCTTGTAACTGCTCCAATAAATCTCTGCTTAAAAGTGCCTTTGGTGAATTGGGCATGTACAAGAATTTATGAATACCCCATTGTTTTCCCCATTTATACCTAAAGGTTTGCAAAATACGCCCTTTCAGACTGGCCAGTTGCCCCCTTGTACTACAACATAATCATTTTCCACAGGTACTAAAGCTTTATTTAAAACGGAATATGTAGCCCCTGTATCAACCAAGAATTCCACCCTTTTCCCTTCTTCCCCCAGCCTCATTGTTATAACCAGTGGATCCGCTGGGGCAGAGTCCCCCGGTCCTCCTCAGTTGTTTTGTACGTCTGCAGGCCATTTGTTGGTCACCCCATCTCCGTTCTGGGCATTGATCTTTCCAGTGACCAATTCTTTTGCAGATTGCACACTGGTTCCTGCTCAGCTGAGGTGGCCCTTGTCTGGGTGGTCCCTGGCGGTATCTTCTTTGCCTTTCCTCCTGTATCACTGCCACCAACTTTTTCATTCCTTGTTTATATCCTTCTTCCCAGTTACTTAATACTCTCCAGGCTTCCTCTAGCAAGACTTTGAGATTTCTCCCATCAGGTCCCTGAATTTTCTGAAGTTTACGTCTAATATCTCCCGCAGACTGCCCCAAAAATGAATTAACTAGTTGATTCATCCCTATCTCAGACCCCGGATCCAATGATGTATGATGATGCATAGCATCCCTTAAACGCTCTAGAAATTCAGATGGAGGTCTCAGAAAAGCCCCTGCTTAAGGGAATATAAGGCAGACCAATTTTTGGTTTTTGGAATAGCTCTTTCCACCCCTGTTGCTATCTGTCACAGACATCTTTTCACTAAAAATCCTTTCTTGGGATTTTTCTCCCTTCTGAAGGAGCTGAGGCCTCAGAAACAAAAAGTAAACAATGGTTATCTGCTGCTGTGGAATGCAACAGGTCCACCTGTGATTGGCCCATCTGGATGTTTATAATTAATGGTCAATCAAGGACGGAGCTATCTCGGATAGAGTCTGGGAGAGCTGCTTTGTTGTTCATTCTTTTCTATTCTTAGCTTAGCCTTCTGAGGAACCCTTTTCTTTCTATTTCTTTTTAGTATCATTATAATGTAATATATATATCCATAAAATAATAAATCAAGCCCTTCTGATCATGGAGTCAACATTCTCATCTCTTCTTCATCCTGAAAACCCCTGTGACCATGGTCACAATTGGTGACCCCTCAACTGAGGAGGACAATCATTGCTTGGTGAGATCACCAGAGGAGCATTTTGCTGCACCGGGTAAACCCCGAATGTGTTGCATTGATGGTTGCTTCAACAAGTGACCACAGAAGTGGATTCTAGCCAGGAGCTGAAGAACTGAAGATCCTGATTTTGGACAGAGTTCACAGCAAGGCTGACCACAAAGAGAACCTTCTGAAAAGCCTGCAGGAAGATGGAAAGCTCAGCAGTACCATGCAGATAGCCAGAGAGTCCTGGACACTGTTACAAGGTACTGTTGCTTTTACCTCTCCTGAAGATGCGGCCATTTGTTATTTGTGGCTGCAAATGTGGAGGACTCCTCCCACAGATGGCCGAGGTTCCATTCTCCCCTTCAGAGGGAAAACTTATTGCCCTCTGGAAAATGGGGGTGAAGAGGATGGAATTCTCCTGTTGGAGACAGATTTGTATGAGTTTTTTTCGATGGGCAAAGTTCTTTGGGTTTTTTACGCAAGTGCTATTATGCCCTCGACATGTTTGTATGGGAGTGCATGGACTCCATTTCCCAATTTGTTTTGGACCGTGGGTTCAGATAGCCCTGGATTTATCCAACCTTTTTGATGCTCTTTCTAGTCTTGAAACTGAGAGCAGCTGTTTCTCCCTGGATTGCAAACTGCAAGGGGGCAAGCCCCATTCCCCCCAGTTGCCATGGCAGAAGACCCTTGGGAGGGGGACGATGTGCTGCTTTCCAGCCCCCCTGCATCACAAGGGGGGGAGCGAAGTTTCGCCCAAAGCCAAAGTTTTCTTTACTGCGTCTTCGGAGCATGCTCAGACAGAGCCGCCTTTTCCTCCCCCCGCATCCCTCTCCGGAGGATAATGAAGGTGGCTAGGAGCTGCCCCTGGCAGCCCTGCAGGTCCTGCCCTGGCCGGCCTCCTGGGTCTCGCCCCGCTCAGGAGATGGGGGCGGCACCGGCCTTCCAGGCCGGCAGGGCTGCCTCCCGGACCCCACCCTGCAGCCACCTCCCCGGCCGTCCCGCCCGCGGCTCCGCCAGCGCCTGTGCCCTCTGACACAGCGTTTCCCACGGCTGCGCCGGTGTTGCTAGGGGACGACGATGTGGCTGCTGCTTCCAGCCCAGCGGAGGATGCGTTCTCTCCGGCGGCGCCGCCCCCCGCTTGCCTCCACCCGCTGCCTCCCCCGCTGCCTTCCGTGCCGGCTCCGCCAGTTTTGCAAGACTGCAGCTGCGCTTCCGTGGCCGCTCTCTGAATCAAGGGCAGAAGATGCTGCCGACCCCGTGCCACCCCCACCGCCCCCGCTGCCTCCCCAGGCGGTCCTGCCAGGTGCCCCGGCAGTTCTGCCACCTTCGGGGGACTCCGTCCTCCGAGTCTGCGTCAGAGGCTGCCCTGGAGCCAGCAGTTTGTTCGAGCTCGGACTGTCCTGGGCTGTTTGCCCTTGCAGCAGCGGCCCCAATCTGCTGGTCTCTCCTTCTGTGGGGGGGAGCGTGGCCCAGCAGCTGATGGCGGGGGCAGCCTGGCTGCCTGCTTTCAAGCTCAGTGTGTTTGGCGAATTGCGGGGTGCTTGGGTCCGGGGTGTCCCCTTGGGGGATGCGAATCTCTCTGCTGCCCCTCGTGTGCCCCAGCGGCGAGGGGGAGGTGGGTTCCGAAAGTCTGCCTTCGGTCCCCAGCCCAGAGGGAGTGGGGGTGGTGCCATGAGGCAGATGGGAGCAACACTTGTTGCATTTGCATTGCAGAGGCAGAGGGCAACAGCAGGAAAAACCATCATCGCTTGCTTGCTGTGGGAACAAACATTCCTAGACCCAAGATGAGGGTTTCTTGGGACAGCTTCTGTTCCCCTGCTGCTGGCATGCCTCGGTGTGATTTGGGGAAAGGAAGCATTTGGCCACCCGTTCTGCCATTGTACTGGCAGCAGGATGCGGGGTCTGTGACAATGCAGAGCCTGCCTCAGGGGCCGGGTCTGGGCTGTTTGGCTTGGTTCTTTGGGCCAGGGCCACCACCCGGACTCCTGTTGGTTTTGGGGGTTTTACTTCCCCCTTCTGGTCCTGGGCCACTGTTTTGTGGGCCAGGTCTGGGTTCCTGGTCTCCCCAGGCCCCCCCAAGGGCCTTTCTCTGGCCCCCTCTGCTGCTCTTTCCGACACCAAAGAAAAAAAAAAAATAAATTAAATAAAGAAGGTTTAGAAAGAGCTGGCAGCAGCTCAAAGGCATTGAAGAGCCCAAAATTTAGCTTCAGCCCACGTTGTTCAATAAAGGGCTGTGGCAAGACATTCCAGAAATGTTCTCAAAAATTGTTTGAAATTGTTTTATGACTGTCAATGGACTTTTGATAACTATTGATGGACTCTTCTGCAGGCAAGCCGGTTTCAGGACCAAAAGGAACTTTCAGAGATGACAAAGAGGAACATCTTCAGTCCATGGACTATTCCTGAAACTCAGCTGCTTGGACTTGAACTTTCTTTGCATTGTTTTGCATTTTTCTTGTCTTGTAAAATAGTTTTAGTGATTTGATAGAATTTTATGTTCTACAGGTGAAGAAGTTCCCTGTTCATTCCACAACAGCACTTGATTGAGGTTTGGATTGGCAAAAGATAACCTGTCAGGTGTTTGTTCTTTCCTCTGCATGGTTACAGCAGATCAAATTACAAACACTTTTCTTTTTAATTTAACTAACTAAAAAAAAGGTGACATGTCGCAGACATCTTTCATGAAAAATCCTTCCTTAGGGATTTTTCCTTGTTAGAAGCTGCAATTTCAGCAACCAAATGTAAACAGTTATTATCTGCTGCTGTGGAATGCAACAGGTCCACCTGTGATCGGCCCATCTTGGATGTTTATAGTTAAAGGCCAATCAAGGACAGAGCTATCTCGGACAGAGTCTGAGAGAGCTGGGTTGTTGTTCATTCTTTTCTATTCCTAGACGAGCTATCAGCTGTCTGGGGAACCTTTCTCTTTCTATTTCTTTTTAGTATAGTTATATTGTTTATACATATATAATAAAATAATAAATCAAGCCTTTCTGATCATGGAATCAACAATCTCGTCTCTCCTTCACCCTGAAAACCCCTGTGACCACGGTGACAACTAGGTCTACGCAATTTGCCCAAGCGGGAGCGCTGTGGAAGGGAAAGTGTGGAAGAATGGCTGGAGGAAAAAGGGCCATGGATCCGTGGAAATGTTGTACAAGCAGGCCCATGTTAACTTAGCATACATGTTAACTTAGCAGCTTAGCACAAGTGGGCCGCACTCAGCATAACCAGGCCGCACGCCATGATAGGAAGATGCTGTGTCCTGCCTGCTGACAAGGTCGACAGGGCAAGGACAGCGATGAGAATAGAAACCATAAAGTCTGCATAACCACAAAGTGGGAGGAATATGTAATTGTAATCTCTTGCTTTTAAACCAATAAACTCACGACATGGTATGAGCAATTAAACCAATAAACTAATGACAAGTATGCATAATTACTGGAAAACAATATAAAAGTACTGGTGTACTGCAAAATAAACCGAAGCTTGCTTTACCAATCCTATTGATTGATTGCTTGTCTTCCCTCGCCGCCATCAGGAGGGGGCTGTGGGATGCTGAGAGGGACGGAGGGGCTTTGGGTGGCTCCTGGCCAGGACAAAAAGGGATCGGGGGGAGGTTTCAGGGGGTCCTGGCTGGGCTGGGGGCCACAGGGAGGGCGCTGGGAGGGGCTCCGGGTGTCCGTGAGAGGTTTTGGGGGTGTGCTGAGCCCCTGCGGACCCCCCAGAGATGCCGCCGGACGCCGCCCGCAGCAAGATGCTGACGGGCATCGGGGGCTTCGTCTTGGGCTCCGTCTTCCTGGCGCTGGGGCTCGGCTTCTCCCTGCGCAAGAAGGTCAGGGCGGTGCCGGGGGTGGCGTCCCCCCCGTGGCGGAGCGTGTGCGCTCCCGCCGGGGCCCCCAGCCCGGTGTCACCTCCCTATTCTCTGCCCACAGAGCTCCTGAGCCGCCGGCGGCCGCAGCCCCTCCCCGTGGGCTCGGGCCCGGCCGGGACCCCCCGCTCCGTCCCCGCTCCGCTGATTTTGGGGGGGTCCCGTGTCCCCCCCGGCCCCCGCTGGCGCTCTGGTCCCCACCCAGTGCCTGCTCCCAGTGCTCCCAATAAAGCTTCCCAGTTGGGCCCGGGGCCATTTATTGGGGGCGATGGGGAGGGATTGGGGGGGGCGATGGGACGGATTTGGGGGAAAAGGGGAGGGGGGACAAAGGGTGGGGGCTGGGCCCGGGGAGAGCGAGGAGGAGGAGGAGGAGGAGGAGGGGGCGGAGGAGGTGAGATTAGAAAGGAGGACGTAGGAAGAAGGAACCCCAAAGAAGATGTAAGACAAAGGAAGAGGACCAGGTGGAAGAGGGCGATCCGAACGGGATTCATTTTAATAATAATTTTTAAATGTTATACAAGTAATAAATATATAAATGAATATTGTAATAAATGTTACTATAAATATAATTTAGGTTTACAAAATTTTATTAGAATTTAAAGAGTAGAAAATAATTTCCTTGGCTCCATGGTTATTAAAATTGTGTTTCTAAAGCGGAACGGGACAGAAAGGATCCGAACAGAAAATTCCAGCGAACCCCAATCTGGGATCCCCCCAAAACCCCACCTTGGACCCCTCAAATCGGTGCCAGGGTCAGGGCCAGCAGCGGCAGCAGCCGGGGGAGGCTCCGCGTTCCGTCCGTGGCGCTCCGGGCACACCGGGAAGGGTCGGTGCTGCTCCCAGGAACGCGGATCCAACTGGGGGCGCCTGGGAACGGGTGAGCAGCACCCCAAAAAAGCTCTCAGCCAATGGGAGAGCGGAGGTTAATTGCGCGTCATGTGTTGCCCGGGCAGAGGGTTCAAAAATTGAGCTCCCTAAGAAATTCTGCCAAAATCAGAGAAGGGAGCGGAAATGACTCTCGAGGTGCTGGGGGAGGAGGGCCTGGAAATCGGGCTCCAAACGGAACCGGCCAATTAGAGAGCGCAAAAATCACTTCGGTCATGAGAGCGAGTCCAAAAAAAATCACTACCAATCGAAGCGGGGCCAAAACCACGCCCCGACCAATCAGGGGAGCGCGTCCCGAATGACCCCGCGCTGCTCCGGGCTGGTTCTCGCAGTTGAGCGCGGTTGGTTTGGGGCGGTGGTCGCCGGCCATGGGGCAGGGGGGCGGCAGCCGGGGCCCTGCTGGTGGCACTGGTGGCGCTGGGAGCCCCCCCGGCTGCGGGCGCGGAGCTCTCGGGGTGAGCGGGGGGCGGGAGGCGCTGGGACAGGGGGGGAGAAGGGGGAAAACGGGAGGGGGGGACTCCAAAACTGAGCCGAGGGGGGCTGGGAATTGGGGGATTTGTGAGAAAATGGGGAAATGGGACCCCAAGAGTGATCTGGGGAGCGGGCGGAGGTGGGAGGGGAGAGGATGTGGAAGGGGAAAATGGGGGAAGGGGCGGCAAAGAGGAAGCGGGCAGCGCGGGCAGGAGGGTCCCATGGCGGCCGTGGGGCACAGGGGGGTGCGGAGAGTGGGGATCCGGGGTGGGCCCCCAGAGCTCTGGGGGTGCTGCTGGGGGGCACCCCTGAGCTGTGTTGCTGCACTCACAGGGGTGTTCCAGTTGATGTTAAAGTCCGAGTGGTATACTTCACTAACGGCAACGGAGAAAGTGAAGTTCGTGGAGAGGGGCATCTACAATCGGCCTGCAGGCACGTCATGTTCGACAGTGACAGTGGGGGCACTACGTCGGCTTCCACCCCTTTTGGGGAGAGGTTTGCGAGGAAGATGAATAGCGACCCGGCTATAATGGAGGACGCACGGACTACGGTGGACT